>AWOL01S0088681.1:0-31130 GCA_000715115.1 Nicotiana otophora | reverse complement strand
AAAAGGCTGAGTTTTATGGTAGGTAAATTATCTCAATAAAGATTTTATATATATATATATATATAAAACTTCTATGTACGTGTATTGCACGTATATCCCTTATCAACTAATTTAAATTTTGTATAAGAATGATAAATTTACTTGCATATAGTTCTGTTAAATTTAAAAGAATTGAATCTTGTTCAAACTTTAAAAAATGAAATCAAATTAGATTAATTAGATATTTGTTGCTTTCACTCTATATTTCTAAATGATTTTCTAATTATGGAATGTCATGCTACAAAGTGTTTCTTTTCTTTTTCTCTACTAATAATTAAGTTCCAAAGTGATTTAGGAAAAAAAAAAAAAGAAGAGGTTTTATGAATCAAGAAATAGTCATATATTGGTGGTGGTTAGCTGATCAAGTTTTGTTTGTTTGACTAATGTTACCGAGATCCTGTTACCTTCTTTTGTGGCTCAATCTTTATGCATGATAGAATTGAAAGTTAAAGAGTTCGGATGTGAAGTTGTCTTATAGTTACGAAGATCTGTGAATGCATGATCCTAGACGGAATTAGCTAATTTGGTTTACTTCAAAACACATACTCATCATGAACAAAAGCTCCCCTAAAATCTCTTAGAGATCTTTGGCATCGATGCATATTTCTCACAGTCAAGTCACCCATGATAGTCACCATATTAACCGTCAAATAAACTTGTATTTGAGAACTTTATATCTCTATAATTATCTTAATATCTATGGGTCGAGTGAACTTTATATTTGAGATGTGTCATGATTATTCGAATATCTCGTGTCCAAACACTTTGACAAGTCTCAAACATCTCCAAGAATCAGTATTTGTCTGTAACGACCCGGCCGGTCGTTTTGAATATTATAACTCCGTTCCCCCATTTACTACTTAATTTATGCCTTACAATTGATTTATGACTTATCGGGTTAGTTGGTTCGGGTCCGGAAAGAATTCGGGGTGAAATGAGACACTTAGTCTCATAATTAAAATTTTAAGTTAGAAAAGTTGACCGGATATGGACCTATATGTGAACGACCTCGGACTCGAATTCTGATAATTCCAATAGCTCCGTATGGTGATTTTGGACTAAGAAGCGTGTCCGAAAAATTATTTGGAGGTCCGTAGTAGAATTAGGTTTGAAATGCCGAAAGTTGAATTTTTGAGAAGTTTGACCGGGGGGTTGACTTTTTGATATCGGGGTCGGAATCCGATTCTAAAAATTGAAATACCTTTGTTATGTCATTTATGACTTGTGTGAAAAATTTGAGGTTAATTGGACGTGATTTGATAGTTTCCGGCGTCGTTTGTGAAAACTTGAAATTTTAAAGTTCACTAGGCTTGAATTGGAGTATGATTTATGGTTTTAGCATTGTTGGATGTGATTTGAAGACTCGACTAAGTTCGTATGATGTTTTAGGACTAGTTGATATATTTGGTTGAGGTCCCGAGGGCCTCGGGTGAGTTTCGGATGGTTAACAGATCAAAAATTGAACTACAACAGCTGCTGCAATTTCCTTCTGCTCAAAATTTCTTCTGCGAGATTCGAGCCCAAAAATCGAACCCAGATTCGAGCCCAAAAATCTAGCCCAGAATCAAGCCACGATCGAGCCCAGGGTCGAGGGCCACAAACAAAGGTAGGGTCGAAGACATGATCGAGGGCCAGGGTCGAGGGCCATGATCGAGGGCCATGATCGAGACCCAGGATCGAGGACCTCGATCGAAGGCCAAGATTGAGGCTGTCTGGGCAGCATTATAAAGTAGGGACTTCGTCTCATTCGCTATTTTTTGACAAATTGGAGCTTGAGGAGGGGCGATTTTTGATATATTTTCAAGAAAAACTTAAGGTAAGTCCCGTGTGATCATTTCTACTCCATAATATTGAATTATCATTGAATAATTCGACTAGATTACATGATTTTGAGGTGTAAATCAGAGATTGGAATTTAGAAATTTGGAAATAAGATTTGCAGATTTGACGGTTGAGTTGAGGTCGGATTTTGGTAAAATTAGTATGGGTAGACTCGTGGTTGAATGGGCTTTCGAATTTTGTAACTTTTGTCGGGTTCCGAGACGTAGGCCCCACCTGCGATTTTTGAGCTAAAATTCGAATTTTTATGGAAAAATTATATTTTCTTATGGAATTAATTTCAATAAATTTTATGGACTGAAACGAATTATTTGTGACTAGATTCAAGGCGTTTGGAGGCCAATTCACGAGGCAAGGGCTTAGTGGAATAAGAATTTTACGGTCTGAGGTAAGTAACAGTTTTAAATCTGGTCCTGAGGGTATGAAACCCCAGAATTTGGTATCATGTGATTACTTTAGAGGTGGCGCACATGCTAGGTGACGGGCGTGTGGGCGTGCACCGAGGAAATTGTGACTTGATTCGTCTCGTGTGACTGTAAAGTTGAATAACTTGTTGTTATCTATGTGCTCTCTATGTGTTGTGGAAATTTGACTAGAAACCATGTTTAGGCTATATGTTGGTACTGTTGGGACCTACAAGGGTCGTGTACATGTTGAACTATTTGCTTAATTGTTGTTTGTACTCATTCACAGTTTACTTGATTATTTTATCTCAGTCTCTATTGTTCATTATTTATGCATCATATCATTGTTGTTTGGGCTGATTTTCATAATTTCTGAGAGCCCGAGAGATTGGAGAGATTTATGACTGAGCCAGGCCGAGGGCCTGATTGTGAGATATATTATTATAGCACGTGAGTTGTCTGTGCGGATCCTTATATTATACTATAGCACGTGAGTTGGTCGTGCAACATGTGAGTTGGCCGTGCGGATCCTTATATTATACTATAGCACGTGAGTTGGTCGTGCAACACGTGAGTTGGCTATGCAGATTTAGATATTTATATTATGGCACGCGAGTTGTCCGTGCAGATTATAGTGCTTGGGCTGTAGGAGCCCCTCCAGAGTCTGTACACCCCAGTGAGCGCGAGTACCCATTGAGTGCGAGTGTTGAGGGCTGAGAGCCGAGTGGTTGAGTTGTTGTGATGAGTTGAGTGACTGTTTCTTGAGAGGCTGTACTTGATTTGCCTTTGTTGTTGCACTTGGATGCTATCTGTCATTGTTGTGAAATCTCTGAAAGATTTTATATCCGGATTACATGAACTTGAACTGTATAAAATTGATTTGATTTAAACTGCCAGATTTGAAAGCATATCTATTCTTTGCTAGAATTACTGAAAGTGAACTATAACTGTGTAGATCGTCATTATCTTCAGTTCCTTAGTTATTATTGTTACTTGCTGAGTTGGTTGTACTCATACTATACCCTGCACTTCGTGTGCAGATTTAGGTGTTCCCGGACATAGCGAGTGTTGATCATTTCGCGCAGTTGATTTTCAGGAAATTTTGAGGTAGCTGTCGTGTTTCGCATACCTTGTCTCTCCTTCTCTATCTCTGTGTTTACTGTATTTGGTCTTAGACTATTATAGACTGTATTTTTCAGACTGTATTCATATTAGATGCTCATGTACTCAGTGACATCAGGTTTTGGGGAGTGTTCGTATCAGTATTTGTGGAATTTTGTATTGTATTAAATTATTCTATTTTTAAACTTAAGAGAAATTGTGGTTTATCGAGATTATCGGTTTGCCTAGTATCGAGATAGGCGCCATCACGACAGGTTAGGATTTTGGGTCGTGAGTTTGTCCCTAATTATTGACTGAGTCAATATTAAATTTATCATAATTAGACAAAACTAAAGGAGAATATAAAAGAAGTTGGAGAAGTCACCTAGTGAGATCTCACGTTAAAGGTAATGATAAAGATTTTTTCCTTGAAGAAATATGTATCATCAACCATTGTTTCAATTAGAGCAAGTATCACGAATTAGGATAATAATAGTATGATATTAATCCAATTGTTTCTCCATTACACACATTACATAAATAAGGAGTCCATTATCTAATAATTCCTCCATCTATATGCAAATAATTCAATTTTCACGCATCAAACAGGTAGGTAAAATTAAAGACCCAAAAAGAAATTATAAACAAAAGTGATGATGCACATTAAAGCCTAATATCAATGAAGTAAAAAAGCAAGTTCTCTGCTTGACTGAAAAGAGTTAAAGTAGAAGAAGATCTCTAAAAGTTATTTAGTTTTCAAAGATTTAACTTGTTCAACAGTATTGTGTCTTTGTTATAATATCTTCATTGATCTTCAAGATCCTTAAAAGACAAAGTACCTGCAAAGCAAATCAAATATTATCATTAGACTTTACTCTTAGAGAAAGTTAATTTAACCACACAAAAAAGTTATGGATTTCAATTTGCAGAATATAGGCATCCAACATGTGAAAGAAAAACAAATTTCCTATTATAAGTACTTTGCATGTAGAAGCACATACAAAAGACTTCTACTATGAGCTAAAATCATGCATTTTGATATCTTCAAAAGTGGACACCTATTATGAGCATATAATCCACACAGAAATATTGATTATCTTCAGGATCTAAGCTTGGTGTCCATAGGACTCCTCCTTAACTGAAATAAAACAGCAATCACTTTCCGATCCGTTGCAAAGTCTATCCAATATGGACTTGTTAAAGTAATATTTAGTTAATTTCAAAATCATGAGTATTAATTAGGAAGAGAGTTTGAATGTTACAATGTTAACCGAGCATTACTTATCTTCCCAAAGAAATAATTTAGCTTTTAAAGGGTATAAAAAAATAATATTCGTACTTTTATAATAATATAAATATTGATAAATAGGTATAGATAGAGATTTGATGAATATTACAAGATTTTGATTTTCCAAAAATATACTACTAATTATCTAAATAAACAATTGTATAATATATGATGAAGAGACAATTATATAAGATAAAGAGAATGTTGAGGTTCAGGGAAACAAATCACGAAATTTTAAGACAAAATTTAACGCAAGAATAAAACAAAACTTGAGAAACATTGCCAATTTGATTCCTTGTTTCACACTACTTTTTTCTTACGTGATTAATACATGCCTTCTCGAAAACCAATTCTTATTTCATTCACACGGTTAAATTTGTATTCTATCACGACTTTGTATTTTTAACGTGTAATGTTTTCAATTATGTCCTTTTTTTATTTACTTATAATATTTAATATTTTAAGAATATTTTGATAGTTCAATATTTAGTATTGAACATTCGCGCTTTTATAATAATATATATATAAAATAAGTTTTGATTTAATGTTCAACTGTCATGTGGCTACGCCACTAACCCTTCCTATACGGACACGTGGGTTTATACTTTATTGTCGTTGTTATTAGGAAGAGATGAAAGTATTTACGGAACTATAAAGTAGATAAGTACTCTTTTAAAACATTCTGTGTGGCAAAATTAAATCGCTATGACTACCTGCACCGATGATAACGTAAGATATTTTTTAACACTACCTAAGTGGTAAAAACTGTCAAAAAGTTTGACTATGGAGCAGAGTGAGCAATGACAAAACCAAGTTTTACAGTACCAATTAGATTACGTGTCAACACAAGAAAGCAGTAAAAAAATAAGTTAAAAAGTACTTTACCCACATCTACTACTAGATTTTAGTAACCAAGTGCTAGTAAAACCATAATAATCGCGCCGGCTTTCCTTCTCCTAACAAACTCTCTACATTTTCACTCACTCGTTCTTATCACCAAACAATTTTTTTTTTTTGGGTTTATGAATATATATACCCAGAAAAAGCTCACTCTAAATTCTATACTAGCAAACTTTCCTCTCCATTTTCTCTCTCCACTTCTATCATTTTTTCCACTTTGCTCATCAAGAAACAAACAGACCTAAATTGATTGGGGAGTTTTTTTTTCTTCTTTTGTTTTATGAAATGACAGATTATAGATTACCAACGATGAATAATAATATATGGAGCAGTACTACACCAACTCCCCGGACTTCAGTTTCTCCGGCGTTGGTGTCGGTGACGGAGACAGCCGGGGACCCATTAAAGTCGATGCCGTATTTCAACATAGAGTCGCTGCAACAGCGACTCCAGACATTAATTGATGGGGCTCGCGAAACGTGGACGTATGCCATATTCTGGCAATCGTTGGTCGTGGATTTCGCGAGCCCCTTTGTATTGAGGTGGGGTAATGGGTATTATAAAGGGGAAGAAGACAAGAATAAGTGTAAAACAACGTCGTTTTCGCCTTATTTTATCGCGGAGCAAGAACACCGGAAGAAAGTTCTCCGAGAGGTGAATTCTTTAATTTCCGGCACACAAACTAGTGGTGAAAATGACACTGTGGATGAAGAAGTAACAGATACTGAATGGTTTTTTCTGATTTCAATGACCCAGTCGTTTGTTAAGGGAAGCGGGCTTCCGGGCCTGGCAATGTATAATTCAAGCCCGATTTGGGTTACTGGAACAGAAAGATTAGCTGCTTCTAACTGCGAACGGGCCCGACAGGCCCAAGGATTCGGGCTTCAGACTATGGTTTGTATTCCTTCAGCTAATGGTGTTGTTGAGCTCGGGTCAACTGAGTTGATATCCCAGAGCTCAGATTTGATGAACAAAGTTAAAGACTTGTTTAACTTAAACACTGATATGGGCTCGCCTACGGGCTTCGTATCGGGCTCATGTGTTGTTCCGTCTGAGCCCGATCTGTCGGCCCTTCGGCTTACGGATCCCTAAAGGATTCGTTGAATACAACTCCTTCAAGCAATAGCAGTAAGCGACTTGTGTTTGGAAATGATAATTCTGAATTTGGTCATCAAAATCAGCAACAAAATTCTCAGCAAACACAAGGATTTTTTTAATTAGGGAGTTGAATTTTTCTGAATATGGATTTGACTTATTACATGCCTTTTGCAACATCTTCGGACTTATGATTTTCTTTTTATTCTTGAGACTTATAACGTTCTTCGTAATCTTAGGGTAGCGATTGTGGTTGAGAGAAGGGGAGTTATAAATGAAGCTTTCGCGTGAAGAGAAAAGAGAAAGATGTGAGTGTTTTTTTTTTTTTTTTGTGACTTTAGTTTAATGCATATAAGGCATATTATGCGTTTTGTTTTAAATCCTAATCCTTTATTCTTCGTAAATAAGTTACGTTATACTACTATTTCCTTATTTATAGCTTAAATTTTAAAAGAACAAAAAAAGGGTAGAAGTTACTGCAGTAATAGGCTCTAAAAATTACTTGACCGTGTAAAACAAAATTTCCATCATCCGTGGATATTAGTTAAACTCATTTAAAATAGAAATAATTTTAAAAACTTTCATTCAGATTCTGTTTCATATATACACTAATTTCCTTATATTGTCAGACCTCTCTATTACTTCACTATAAAAGTCAATTTTTCTTCGTAACTGATTTTTTAAGTTATATTTTACCTTTTTATAATAATTTTTTACTTATAAGCAATAATCATATTTATAGCAGAACGCTCTTTATGAAATTACTCATCTATAACAGCCATATAGAATCTTTAAAATTACTAATAAAAATTCTAAAAATATCCACACCATCTTTTCCATTGAACAAAGCTAAGATTTGAAGATTTGCACGCGATATCCTTTTCATTGGACAAAGTCCAATAATTATTTAGATAGAAGATTTAACTGTTAAGATTTAATAATTATTTAACAAAGTTAAGATTTTTGCTGAAGATTTGGACATGCGCCAATTAAAGCGTTATATCACTAGTAAGAGAATAAAATCTACGAAACAAGCTACAAATACAAAGTTCATCCATCAATCTTAAATTTTTTTATTTTTCTAGGTAGCTTTGTGTGCTTTAGAGTTTAAATTTTTAGACGTTTAGTTGTGTATTTATTAATAATGTATTAGCTTTCTTCAATATTTAACTAGTAAAATATGCATAGCTTTCGATATTTTAAATTTGAATAATTTTCTTATTTTTTTATATGGAACACTAAAAAGGAAAAATAATTGATTTTTTGGATAACTTTTATTTATAACAACCAAAAAATATTTAAATATCAAATATTGTTATAGGTGTATCAAGCCAAAAAAATATTAGAACAAACGAAGTTGTTACAGAGGGAGTTACTGTAGTTTGTATTATCACACATACTCTGCATCTCTATACGCAAAAGTGTTCTTTAACAATTCTTTTTCTTTTTATTTGTTCTTTGCTTTCGTATTCAAATTGCACTTGCGTTTTGGCTGGTCTTTGAATAGGCTATTTGTATAAACTTCAAGAGGCATATAAAATAATATTTCTTATATCTTCTCACCTTCTAATTACCTAATTTTTTTCTTCAAAATTACAGAACAAGCCCAATAGAAAGATATACACTGAATTCATTTGGAAATCAGACTCATTTACTCGGTCAATTATGATATCCTTCCATTCATTTTTAATTATCATGTTCTTTTCCACGCCACATAAGAACTCATAAATAAGAAGTATTTGTTGACTAGTTATTCTTTCATATCTCTATTTTTTAAATACAAACTTCAGAAATTCGAATCTTAAGTGCAGTAAAAGCTCTCTAAATTAATATTCGGTAAATTACTAAACTCTCTAAGATAATATTTTTCTCCGATCTCGAGTTGGGCCAATAGAAGAAATCACCGATTTCGATAAAATAATAAGATAATATATTTTCAGAAGACACATATATAAATATATGGTCTTGTTAATATTATAAAGTAATAATGCTTTAGAATTACAAAAATATCTAAGACAATTTAGTGAAATATGATTCTAGTGTTTTTTGTGTTTTCTTAAAATTTAAATCCAGTTGAAGCTCATCTCTAACTTTTCTTATTGCATCCAAAAGTTCCGGTGTTGTCTTCTCGATCTGCACCAAAAAATTGTGAAGAGGTCCAGACGCGATAAGTGTCTCCTTACGTGTAACTGGTTCCAAATATATTGTATCGTTTTCAACTTCATCATCATCATTGTTTTCTCCGATGGTATCCACAATTTCTTCTAAACTCTGGACTTCTGATCATATATCATTTTCATTCGGGTAATCCAACAAGCTATTGATATCCATTTTCTTGTGGTAACCGAAATCATTAATCATGACCTAAAGTTCATGAATGTTGTCGTTTTCACAAGTGGGTTCATTTAAATTCCTTGAGGCTTCATCCCATGAGCGAATTTTGCAGTGTCGAAAATAATTTGCTATTATCTCTTGCTGAACATTTGTCGCTCAAGCCGCGATTGCAAGATTGATAACATCCAAAACATTAATTTTTCCTGGATCAGTTTGTCCCAGCTTATAGCCTTCTAATATCCTACGGTAAAATCTACTACGATAATGCATCTTGAAAGCTCTTATTATCCCAGCATCACAAGGTTGAATTTTTGATGTCATGTTGGGTGGCAAGAAAAGCAATTCAACATTTTGTAGTCCTTCAATATTTCTTGGATACTGGACAATTATCTACCACAAGCAAATTTGTCTACCATGCATTTTGTGGTCAAAACAACGAATATATTCATCAAAAAGCACACTTGTCATCTCTGCTCTTTTGTTTGCACGATAGTGACAATTCAAGTTGTTCATGTTGACATTCTTGAAGCAACGCGGTTTTGCATATTTTTGAATAATCCATAAAGGATTTTTTTCAGATCCATCCTCATTGCAACAAACAACAACCGCAAGTCTTTCTTTGTCCTGCTTTCTTCCCTCAAGTTGTTTCATAGTAAGAGAATGATTAGCTTGTAAACTGTAAAACAAACTAGTTTCATCCATATTTAAAACATCTTTCATAGGGAACTGGTCTACTATTTTCTCTGATGGACTCCAATTTCGTCTCCATGTCTTGTATATCAACCGAACTACTCTCCGAAACAACGAAATGACTTGATACCATGTCTTGGCTTGAATTTCTCAAGCCAACCTTGAGAAAAGTTGTGCTCAAAATCTTGTTGAGAATATAAAAGTTTCATTGTATCTCTTGCCTTCTCCAAAATTAACTCTCCGGTTATATTCATACGGTCTTGGTATTGGAGAAACCACTCATAAATAACCTTCTTTATGTCTGAAAAATTTGCTGGTTTGTGCCGCTTGATATCCCATCCTTTTTCTAAGTAAACCGAAAGATACTCAACTAATCGTTTGAGTGTGTTTGATATTGTACCTTGACTAATTTTCAAATAAAATTTTTCATTAAGCCAGAACTGCAAATCTTTTCGAGCGCATGTGGAATGATCTTTTTGTACTCACATAATGCTTTACGTATTTGATCTGTTAATGTTGATTTTACGACACCTTTTATGAGAAGCCATTATTGGGTACGATTTGAAGAAATTTTCTATGTTGCTTATATAGTATATTCTCTCACTATCATACATTGAATATTTTTAGTAAAAATACAATGAATAATATTTGATTATTAAGAAACAACAAACGTTACAATGATTTATTAATTACAATAAATAAACAATGAACATTACAATGAATCATTTAATAAAAATAATTATTACAATAAACATACATCATACATTATATTTTATGTAAAATAAATTTATTTTTTATATTACTTCAATAAATATGATACATAAATTAGTAAGATACAATACTTTTGATGTAATCAAAATTAACCTTCATTGAATCTCGAAAACACTCTTTAAATTGATAAATATTAATTTATCGATTAAATAATACCTCTACAAAATAATAATATTTCATAGTTCCGACACTATTAATTTAATCTGTGCAACTTCAGATTTCGAATCTTAAGTTCTGAAACATAAATTTATGCTTCAAATTTCAACAATCCAATACACAATTTCAACACCCAAATCTACTCCAAGTGAGCTTAATTTTGAAACATAACTTTCAAATTTCATAAAGAATAAATCTTAATCATCAAATTGCCAAAACAACAACAAATTTAGCAAACCCATTTTGCAACTAAGAAGAAGAAGAACAAACTCTAAGCACAAAGAAGAAGAAAACAATAGTAAAGAAAAAGAAAAAAATATATGTATATGAAGTTATCCAAAAATTAGGTATCAGTTGTTTTTTAAAAGGTGGGTACAAATTCAATAACACAAAACTGAATGCCACCTGAAAATATTACCTCTTTGACCAAACAGGCTATGAGACCACTCTAAGTACCGAATTACTATCATAAATAAAAAAGTGAAAATGATACCAGATAGACACTTTTAAGTATGCTGTTTAAAATATATTCACAATTTATAATATATTTAAAAATTAGTCAATTTCGTTCAAACTTTAGGACACGACGTCCTAGAGTTTAAACCTCAAAATTCATACTTAAGGACACCGTGTCCGAAAGTTCGAAAATTGTGTCATGAAGTTCGAATCTTATGTCATAAATTTTAAATTAGTAGCTTAGAAATTCAGGACACTTAGTCCTGAATTTCAAATTAGGAGCTCAAAAATTTAGGACATTAAGTCTTGAATTTTCCAATTCATGATAATTAGTCCTAAAATTTAGGTGAATTGACTAATCTTTAAATATATTATAAATTATAGATTTATTTTAAATACCGGGCTTAAAAGTGTTCACCCAATAAAAAATCTTCTAATAAAACTCTCAAAAGATATTTTAAAAAGTTTGTCGAAAAAGCATTTTTAAAAGTACAAAACGCCACGTAAAGTATGCACGAGCGCAGCACAAATAAGAATCCAACACGATTACACCTAATCAGTAAAGTATCTTCCTTTGTTGGCAGACAAAACAAAGAAAAACGACACATACAAAAGAAAGAACTCTCTGCCATAATTCATTCACCACATCTCTCCTCTCTCTTGCGGCGATCTTAATCTCTTACGTGGTTAATTTCTAAAACCCTTTTTGTTCTTATCTCTTTTTTTTTTTGTTTATTTTATGAAGTATATTAATATTTCGTATTACAATTCTTTTTGCTGTGTTTGTGGATCTGTTGGATTACCTCAAGAATTGGGTAGTATTTTTGTTCAATTAGAGTATTCTTTTACCCTTTTAAGAATTATTATTGTATATTAATGTTGATGAAGCTTTTTGACTACTCTTTTTTATTTCCTGGGTTAAATTTGCTTTGATTTGGAGCTAGGTTTTTTAATTCTGAACCAAAAGCTTAGCTGTCAAAACTCAGAGGGTCACAGTTAGAATATAGAGTTGTTGTGACATGAATTGCATAACCAGAATTTTTGGTTCCTGTTTCAGTTTCAAGTTTAGGAGTTAATCATATTTTAACTGGCTTACATACTTTTGAGTTTCTTGCTCACTGTTGTCAAAGGCAAAAAGCTCTATAAAAGTGTTACATGTCTATTGGGGCTTTAAACACAAAGTACAACTTATATTTGTTGTTTAGTACCGCTAGAACTCGTGCGTAATGAGTGAGCACGCTTTAGTGCCTGGCCTTGACAACATTGATCTTGCTTATATTACTTGAATAGAGAGAGGATGGACATATATGGGAAATAAATATAGATGAATTCACGGCTCCTAACTGATTTTGGATTGAGGCATAGTTGGTTGATTGATTTGCTTATATTACCTGCAAAATCTGTTATACATTCATACTCATGTATTTTTGTTTTTGCTGAATATCGCTTTGTTTGTTGCGTCTGATGAACATGTGTATGTTCATCTTTCTATTTTGCCCTTCCAAGAGGGACTTCGTGTGTACTTGGTTGGTTACAATGTGGGCGTGTTCCCCTTGTTACTTGCTTAGAAAAATAGTCTTCTTCAGCCTAGGCAGATCCGGAATTTAAACTCTATGAGTTTAATCTTTAAGGTTGTTAACATTGAATCCATTATATTTAAAGTTATGAGTTCATATCGACTATTTCTTATAATTTTAGTGAGCTTTTACACATAATTTTCTCTACGCCGAAAGTACCGGGTTCAGATGAACTCATGAACCCGACAACAATATGCTGCATTGCCTCTATTCGTCAGCCTATAACTTAGCTGCATAAATTTAGATGGTTTATAGCGAGTGGAAGGAAATAATATGCTTTCCTTTCCCTATTATATTTTTCTCAGGAGAAGCAGTTTTAGGAGGTTTCTTTTGTATTAATGTTGTTATCTCTAATGAGTTTTTGCGCAGGAGTGTTGAAAGTATGGAGCATGATGAGACGGGATGCCAACCCCATCCCGAAGGCCCTATTTTGTGCGTTAACAACTGTGGCTTCTTCGGAAGTGCTGCAAACATGAACATGTGCTCTAAGTGTTACAGGGATACGGTATTGAAACAAGAACAAGCTAAGTTAGCTGCATCATCGATTGAAAACCTTGTCAATGGATCAACCGCCAGTGAGAAGGGGGGAACGATTGTTGTTGGCTCCATCGATGTGCAACCTGATTCTGTGGAAGCAAAGGCTGTAGCTTTGCCATCATCTCAAACCTCAAGCTTTAGTGTCGTTGCTGAAGTAAAGGCGAAGGAGGGTCCTAACCGCTGCGGCACTTGTAAAAAAAGGGTTGGCTTCACTGGATTCAAGTGTCGCTGCGGTAACCTGTATTGTGGAGCACACCGTTACTCGGATAAACATGACTGCCAGTTTGATTACCGCTCTGCTGCCCAAGATGCAATAGCAAAGGCCAATCCTGTTGTGAAAGCAGAAAAGCTTGACAAGATCTAGAAGGGGTATTGTGCTTAAATTTGGTGATTTCATTTGGTTTTCCTCTGATGGCAACATATAATATGAGATCTTATTAAACCTCAGGGGCAAAGAAGATTAAAAGATATTGCAGCTTGAAGAATTATTAGGAGAATTTGTGTGTTGGCTACAGTTTCATGCCTTCCTTTGTGCTGGTTTGATATCCACTTCGATTACGTCTGTTATGTGTTGTCCTGATTCACCTGGTATTCTATCCGATATTACATGTCTAAATGGTATGTGCGAATCTAGATAATATGAAAAATATCCGTTGACATGGTTGTGCTTTGGCATTGTAAATTTCGCTTCATGATCTCTTGTATGTTTTCATCCAATGTTTCAGATATCATCTTCAATTTATTTTGCTTCCTAGCTATGTCTCACATGTTATTGCTACTATTTGGGAGTTTGAACTTGACTATATCACATTCTCTGTGAGCGCATATTAGTTATGAGTTACCTTGGGAGCCTTGGCGTAACTGGTAAAGTTGCTCCTATATGACCAGGAGGTCATGGGTTCGAGCCGTAGAAACAACCTCTTGCAAAAATGCAGGGTAAGGTTGCGTACAATGGACCCTTGTGGTCCGGCCCTTCCCAGGACCCCGTGCATAGCGGGAGCTTGGTGCACCGGTCTGCCTACTGATTAGCTGTCAGTAATTCTGGCAATTAACATTCAAGACTAGTGTTGTATTTTGCTGAATATGGTTGAGATCTTATGCTATTTATCATCTGTACCAACAACTTGCTCCTGAGCAAAGGAGGGATCATCAGCCAAAAGTAAGTAGCTTCTTACTTCAGACGTCGATGTAGAGTCAAATAGCACAATAGGAAGATTAGTTAGTAGGTCTTTCTTTTTATATTGGAGAAATACCCTGTGGGCTTCTGGCCGACTCTAGTTGACGGACAGGTTTTGAAACCCCGCCGAGTCTGAGCCCGTCCCTCTACATTCCTCTCAACATAAATATCAAGCTTTATTTTCAGCAGGGTTCGAATGCATGACGTGCCCCCTAACGCACACATCATTCTTATTCACTTGGTACTTATCAGATATTATATGTCTAAGTGGTGTGTGCAAATCTAGATAGCATTGAAAAACATCCATTGACATGGTAATGCTGTGGTGTTGTAAATTTCGCTTCATGATCTTTTGTACGTCTTCATCCAACGTTTGGATATCGTCTTCAATTTATTTTGCTTTCTGGATATGTTGCACCTGTGCTTGCAGTGAACTTTTTGATTTTATGTCAATTTTGAACAGAGGTTTGATTGTTTGAGAGTTTGAACTTTTACTGTGTCAAATTCTTTGTGAGTGCATATAATGTGAACAAGTCATGTGTTTACTAAGTTTGCATTTTTGTAGTTCTCTGCGTTAATTGGTTGAAGTTTTGGGTTGTGGGTGAAATTTAGAGCAGCACGAGGGACTATAAAACTAGTTTTTTCGGGGGTGAAATTAAAAAATAACCAGATTTACAAGTGATAATTGAAAAATAGATACAGTTTCAAAAGTAATTGAAATTTAGTCACTTTTCATGTAAAGATAAATCTGAACGAAAATATTGTTCCAAATCCGGAAAATATTCCAGCATAATATATTGGAGTTCGAATTTTTTACATGTGAACTTCCAACATGATATGTTGGAAGTTCATACACATGTGCTCCAATTTTCAGTATATTACGCTGGAATTTTTCGTGTTGCAACAAAATAGTGGTTATTTTTTTCAGACTTTGCAAATGCTCGCTATTATTCAATTACCAGTTCGCATTGGATAGCCCGTGCTATTTTTACTTTTTTTCGGAGCTTTTATTTTAAGGCCCATTCTGCTACAATTAGACGGTGTGTTTTAGTGAACAATAACACAAAACCAACATGGTCAACGGATAACTTCCACAAACTTAGGGGTCGTTTGGTACATGAGATAAGTATAATAATTTCGGAATAAAATTTGGGATTAATTTTATCTCATATTTGATTTGGGGTATTAGCTAATGTCGGGATAACTTTTATATTAAAATGATGGGATTAGTTATCCCATATAGAAGCTGGGATAAGTAATCTCATGGGATATCCTACCATTGTTCCAAACAACCCTTTATTTTCAATTTCAACTTCAAATTAATATTTTCCCAATTTCAACCACAAATGTTGTCAAAATGGTTACTTCTGAATTAAAAGCACATCCATAAGTTAATTCACATATTATTCTGGAGACTATAATTAAGCACCATTTGGATGAAATCAGAGTTTTAGTTAAGTAATTCTTAAATTTGTAGTAGCATTTGTTGTACTTTGTCTTTGACTTCTTTAGGTCAGATTATCAGAAACAAATACAATGTAGCTGGATAAGATGTGGTGTATGCTGCATATTCATGTCATGTGTACAATGTCAAAATCAAATGAAGTGCCGGGACAATTTTGTTATTCCCTCCATTTTATTTTGTATGAGACTCTATTCCTTATTTACTGCTGGTTCATGAATCTTTCTTCTTTTTGGTCTTGATTCATTCCGCTCGTGCCTCTTCAATAGCTGTTTAGGCTCGGTCATTTGTTCTTTAATATCTCGTGGGTGTCTACTCCGCATCTTCCTTGCTCCATTAATTTAATTAATGGAATACGCCAGTTGTCACTTTACTATTGTTCCACGTATCATGCTTTGTCAGCTCAGTAAGGTTTCACGTGTGATACCTTTTTTCCACAAATACAGATAGTCCCCCCACTTTCTGAATATTCTTCAATTGAATATTCGGGAAATGGTAAGTATTTATGGCGGGAATTCTTTGCCGCCGCTTTCATTCTTCTTTGATTTCTCGAAGTCCCTCTTCTACAATATTCTCTATATTACTCTTCCTTCTTACTTCTGCATATACTCTTTGTTAATTCTCCATATAATTATGTCTTCTTCTACACCAGACCCTCGCAAGGTTGTTATCGTCGACGAGCTTTCTCTTTCTACTGTTCCTACTAGAAGTAGGAGAGGTGGTAAACTTTGTAGTTTAGGCTCGTTGTCTAACCACAGTTCCTCTTCTCATGGCAATGCTGCTAAATCTTCCTCTTCTAAACCTAGGGCTCCTTTAATCCCTATATCTCCCTCCAGGAATAGAGACTCGAGTGAACTAGTGCGTGAACCAACAGTTGTAGAGATTGTTCCCCAAGAATTGTTTTTTCATCCAATCGTGAATTCATTAGAAATTAATTTTCATCCATAGCTTCTGTCACGACCCAATTTTCCCTCTGTTGGGTATCGTGATGACACCTAATCTTAGGGACTAGGTAACCCTAACATTTACTAAATATCAATAATAATAAATAACATCTAACAACTTTTGAAATAGAAATTTCTATAAAATTTATAATTTCCAAAACCGACAGTACAAGTCATAAGATCTACAGAGTTTGCTACAATTATTCTAAATACAACTGTTTGAAATAAAGTAACAGTATGAATACAAATCAGAAGTGACTCCGAAGCCTGCGAACGCAGCATCAAGTTTACCTTGAGTCTCCACAGTAACAATCCGCACAACTAGCTAATGATCAGCTGACTTCGAAATACTTGGATATGCACAAAAATATGCAGAAGTGTAGTATGAGTATACCACGGCGGTACTTAGCAAGTATCAAGACTAACCTCAGTGGAGTAGTGTCGAGGTACAATCAAAATACCTACTGGACTAAATAACCTGAACAAGTATAAGTATAGAAACAACAGAGTATGATATCTACATAAAGACTACGCGAAGTGGCAATTAATACGGTAATTGCAATAAAGAAGAAAAACAACAACTATCAGCGGAACACCATAATAATAACATAGAAGAATGAACGGAAACACAACCTAAGTCCGATAATCACAGATAAAGAAAGGATAAGTAACAACTCAACAATACGACAACTTTCACATCGGATTTTAGTCAATACACTCCACGAGGTACCGAACCTCGAACAATCACAACTCACGGGTCTCAATACCTGAACCCTATCACTTGGCATCATGTTCCTTCATTACACCTCATAACCGCACTGACGACTCGCGTGCCAAATAGAGCCATTCTCTCACCTAGAAGGCAAGTAAGCAAGGGTGTGCATCTATACTCAACAATATTAAGGAAACCTCTTATCCGATAAGAGTGCTTAACTACGTGTATTCTTGTGCAAGTGTCCTAACATAGTTCATACCAGCTCGTGAGCATAAGGAAAAGAACAGACAACACGTAGAATATTTATCTCACAACTTTCACAAGATAAAACTCACACAGATAAGTTTATCACTACACAAATATCAACAACAAAAATGCCCCCAGGCTATTACAAATTATCACAAATCAATCCCTGACATAGCCCACCATGTCTCTCCACGTGTGCAATAGTAAAGTAAATGCCAGCCTTGTCTCGCCACACGTGCATAATAATGTTTCCACCTTGTCTCGCCACATGCGNATATATATATATATATATATATATATATATATATATATATATATATATATATCCCGCCTTGTCACGCTGCATGTGTAAAATGTCAATAGTAACAATAGCACAGCAGAAACCTCGTGCAACCCCATAACAAAGAGATGTCAACAAAGGGCACTCCCGAGGTATCGCCTCGTAGTCCCAAAGAAAATATGCAAGACATGGGGATCTCTTGAGGTACCTCCTTGTAGTCCCAAAGTAAATATGCAAGACAGAGGGATCTCCCAAGGTACCGCCTCGTAATCCCAAAGTAAATATGCAAGAACAACAAGTACAATAACAATAATAACACTAATACAAGACGATAAATAAATCAACTCAGAAATTCCAGAACTCAAAGGAACAGAATAATTAATTCACGAGGAGTGGCCACAATAGAGAATGCTAGTCATAATAAGAACAGCTCAACAAGAAAGGAAATATTATGTAACAACGGTCCACAATGTACAATTCGACAACGAGGGAGCTAACACAAGGTGAATAATTCCAAATAAGGGCAAGTCAACTAAAATGTAGGATATCTAACTTCTTTTAAGGTTGGAAATAAAGAAAGAGATACAACAAATTCAATTAAGGATGAACAATTACAAAAGAGAAAATTATAACTTCAAATAAATATAAGCAGTTAGGGGAAAGATAACATAGCAATAGAAGAGATAACCATTTCAGGTAAGGTACAAATGATTCAAATAAGCATCAAGGGCGGATCATGAAATAATTAATTCTACTTAAAATAGGTAGAGGTGAAACTAGTAATTAAGAGATGTATTCATAACATAACAACTGCATAATCAGTGAATACAAGGACCTAAGAACCCTAAAAGGCCAACTTTTCACAAATAAGTCTGAGCACGTACTTGTCACCTCGCGTACACGGACTACAATTAGCATAGAAGACTCAAATCCTAAGGGGTAGTTCCCCCACACGAAATTAGGCAAGATACTTACCTCAAAGAAGAAAAACGGATACTCTAAAATGAACTTCTCGGGTGAAATGACCTCCGGACGGCTCAAATCTATCCAAAATAACTTCAAAGCACAAATAAATCTCATAAGAAACTATTCCGGATCATAAAGGCTCAGTCTATATCAAAATCGAAAAATCGACCCCTGGGTCCCGCACCTCAAAACCCGACAAATTTCACAAAACCCGAACACCCATTCCGATATGAGTTCAACCATACTAAAATTATTAAATTCCGATACCATTTCGTCCCTCAAATCATGATATTTTTCATTGTGGAATTGTTCATCAAAAACCTCCATTTTTCTCAAGTCAAAACACAGTTTAAATGATAAAAATGAAGATAAAATCATGGAATATATTAAATTCTAGGTGAAGAACACTTGTCCAATCGTTTTGCTTGATAAACCCACAAGGAAGCTCCCACAACCGAAGTCTAAAACTCAAAATATGAAGATAATGGCCAAACCCTCGACTTATATGATTCTGCCCAGGTATGACCACACTTGCGACACAATTAGCTGCTTCTGCGACAAAAGAACCGCATATGTGAAGACCACTGACCAGCTTCACCCTCGCACCTGCGGACATCCTACCGCTTCTGCACAATCGCAGATGCGCATGACAAGACCGCATTTGCACTCCAGCTAGCCTCTGCGCCCAAGAATTCGCTTTTGCGGCGCCGCAGATGAGCACCAACTTTCCGCATCTGTGGAGACTACCAAGCTCAGCCCTTCATGCACCTGTGTCCTAATCTTCGCATCTGCGACCATCGCTCCTGCGCCCAGGGTCCGTAGGTGCGATTTCACGAGAACTTAGACCTGTTCACAACCATGAAAACCATCCTTAACTCGTCCGAAACACACCAAATATACCAACAAGTCCAATAACACCATACGAACTTAGTCGAGCCCTCAAATCACATTAAACAATGCTAAAACCACGAATCACCCTCCAATTCAAACTTAATGAACTTGAAACTTCAAATTTCTACAACCGATGCCGAAACCTATAAAACCGCGTCCGATTGATCCCAAATTTTGCACACAAGTCATATTCAACATTACGGACCTACTCCAACTTCCGGAATCAGATTCCAACCCCGATATCAAAAAGTCCACTACCGGTCAAAATCTTCAAATATTTGAGTTTCGCCATTTCAAGCCTAAATGAGCTACAGACATCCAAAACACAATTCGGACACACCCCTAAAATCACCCAACGGAGCTAACAGAACCGACGAAGATCAATTCCGGAGTCGTCTTCACACAGTTCCGACTACGGTCAAAATCCTATGCTTAAGCTTCCGTTTTAGGGACTAAGTATCCCAAATCACTCAGACTCATCCGGTACTTGAATTCAACCATGCACGTAAGTCAATACACATAATACGAAGCTGCTCAGGGTCTTATGCTGTCGAATGAGACTTAAATTCTCAAAATGATCGTCCGGGCCGTGACATCCTTCCCTTCTTAAACAAATGTTCGTCCTCGAACGTGCCAAGAATCGCCTCGAAGTCTTCAAATCACTGAAAGCACATTTACAACATACACCCGCAGGTGACCCCATGTAACCCCAATCCACATAAGCCTGACAACATCACCTCAACTGTAATTTATCCTTTCTACCAGCACCGATAAGCCTTAGAGTCAAAATTCTCACATTCCATTCATCTCCAAAAGACCCGATTCTAAATCCATACCCGGTATCAGTCTCAACCAGCTTGGGAAACTCATGCCTACACCTGCAAGGTATAACCACATAATGTGACACACCACACATAGGCCCATAATAACATTTTTGATCACAATAGCTGCCCGTAATCAAAACCAGCACCAACAATTAGCCTCATATCCGTTAGGAACCCGTTTCAAATCTCTACAACGCTGACAATGATGCAAGCAACACGAAGACCTCATAACTATACACCCGTATCAACAAGTCACAACTAACACCACCGGGCACACACCCCGCAGGCTAAAACTCAAGAAGCATAGAACGAAAAATGATTGAATATGTAAAAAGAAACACATAAGAGAAATATCAAACAATGCCCGACAGACACAACTCTCTATGAGTACTATCCTATAAATCTATTTAAAAGGAAAAATTAAAGTATATGAACAAATCACAAGGATCTCATCCTGATATAACTTCCACCGCGACACGCAGCCCGACTCAAACATATCAAATCACATGGAATCGCTAGGGTCTCACTCTCAACTCTGAATCACAAGCCGAATACACATCATACCAATTGAATTCTTCCACTAACTAAATTCTGCCAATAAAGTCACAACACTTGCTGAACTCTCACCCCAGTAGAGTATCAAATCACAAATTATAACCAAATTACTCAGGAATCACATCAAACTTGCCATAATAGACAACATGAATTCACTTCTAGTCTCGTAACTTTCAATAATGAATTAAAACAACGATAGACACGACTATCACTCATAGAATCTCCTAACATAGGCAAACACATATACAGAATACTAAGTCATGAACTCACCCATAGGTGAAGCAACAAATAGGGGACTCACCCTGATAAACAGAAATGAAACAAAATACGAATGGTGCCCCTCTGTAACAAATCAAAAGCATACATCTATGGCATCATCTGGTGCAACGACCTCAAGCCTACTATATGAACCACATCAATGGGCCTGAATAATCCGTTGTGACACACCTGTCTGGAGTCTAGGATAATCTCTCACCCTGTGGCTAGTATCGCCTCACTCAAAGCAACCTCTCTGCTAACGTTGCTGTGGGAACTGTGCGATATGGGTACTCTGAGACCCATGAGTACCTGAAACACTGTGCGAATCCTGAAGTGCAAACTGAATTGGCTTACCTACAAAACCTCTACCATGTCGTACCCTGCCTCCAAAATAAGGACCAATAGATCTCTCCGGTCTACGAGGCCTCCTTGACTCCCTGTCCTCTCTCTCCTGACCTCGCCTGGCTCCTCTCTCCTGATCCCACATGCCCTCTACTTGGCGAACGATCCCTACTACCTACTAAAATGAAACATCTGATTCTAACTCCCGAGCCATGCTGAACCGAATATCATGCTAAAGCCCCTCACTGAATCTACGGACACACTCTCTAACTGTAGCGACCAAAAGAGGTGCTTGTCTAGCCAAATCACTAAATCTAACTGCATACTATGACACTGACATAGTGCCCTAGCGCAGCTGCTCAAACTCCGCATGCCATGCATCTCAAAGGGACTGAGGTACAAACTCTCTCAAGAACATTTCTGAAAACTGAACCCATGTAAGTGAAGCTGACTCGGCCGGGCTACCCAACACATACGCCCGCCACCACTGATAAGTTGTTCCCCAGAGATGGAACATAGTAAAATCAACCCTGCTCGTCTCCACAATACCCATAGTACAGAGAATATGGTGACACTCCTCCAGGAAACCCTGGGCATCGTCTTTCGCCAATCCATTGAAGGTAAGAGGGTGGTACTTCTTGTACCTCTCAAGTCTAAGATGTTTTTCCTCAAATGCTGCTGCCATAACCACGGGCTGAGCTGGGACCACAGGCTGTGTCTCCATGATACCTGGAACATGACCAATATGAACTCACTGCTCTAGAGTGTGGGCGGCGGGAGTCTAAGCTCCTCCCCGGTCTGTGAAATAGCTAGTGCAACCGGAATCAACCCCGCCTGAGCTAATGTACCAATCATGATCAGGAACTGTGCTAAGGTCTCTTGAAGTCCGAGGGTAACAACAGACACCTCCGGTACCTACCCCCAATTGGAACTACTGGCAGCTCCTCAACTGCTGCTCTGGTAGGTGCCCTAACTGCGACATGTGCTCCTCGTCAGCCTCTACCTCTGCCCCTAGAGACATCTGCTCTGGGGGTAACGTCATCAGTGACTGCAGCTCGTGTCCTCACCATCTATGAGAGAATGGAATGATAAAAGTTCAACTTCGAGATCAATGAACTCGCACGATAAGAATGAAGGAAGTTAAACTGTACTAATAGTTCTGTAGCCTCTCAAAGATAAGTACAGACGTCTCCGTACCGATCCGCAAGACTCTACTAAATTCACTTATGACTCATAGCACCTATGAACCTAGAGCTCTGATACTAACTTGTCACGACCCAATTTCCCCTCCGTTGGGTATCGTGATGACACCTAGTCTTAGGGAATAGGTAAGCCTAATATTTACTGAATAACAACAATAATAAATAACATCTAACAATTTTTGAAAATAGAAATCTCTATAAATTTACAATTCCCAAAATCGGTAGTACAAGTCATAAGCTCTACAGAGTTTGCTACAATTCTTCTAAATACAACTGTTTGAAATAAAGATGCTCAAGGCCTTATGCCGCCGAACGAGACTTAAATTCTCAAAACGAACGGCTGGGTCGTTACATTTTTCCTTAATCCTGCCGACCTTTATCCTACCTTAATTACCACATGTCTTATTTCCCCTTTTACTTTAGGGTTTAAACCACCTATCGATCCAATAATCATAAAATTCTGCCATTACTTCAATATGTGTCTTGAACAAATTGGCTCCATTGTTTGGAGGGCTGTTGCATGCCTTCGTTATTTATCAGATTTGGCTTCTATGCCTTTTACTTTCCGGCACTTGCTTCATCTTTACTCTACTAAACTATTTCGTGAAGGAGTGTTTTTCCCTTGTGGCTAGAAGTAAGAGGGTATTGGTTAGCCCTGAAGATGACGTGCTTACTTTTTCATTTTTTTTTAAAGAAACTCATGTGATCACATGCATACGTTTGCAGCAACCATGAAAGTGTTTGAGGAAATTCCTAACTTCTGTGCTTGGGTAGATAAGTTGCTAATTGTTGCTCCTATGGAGAAACGATATTGGAAATACCTTTCACAGAGATTTAGTTGGAAAGTGAAGACACACGGTACTTTTTCCGCTTACTATCTTTCCTTTCCTTTCCCTTATTGATTCAAGAGTTTCTTATCTTGCCTTTTTTCTTTGCTAGGATTTTCCATTCGTGGTATTAGTTCTGCATCTGTTTCATCCACAAGGCTTTTCGTGACTCTTTCTTAGGGAAGAATTTTGAGCTCTTCTTCAAAAAGAAAGGTTGATGGAGCCCGTGGCTCTGATGGTGAAGAAGACATTGAAGAGGGATCTTTGGAGCGAATGCAACGTGCCCGTAGACGCGTGGTATCTGATGATGAAAATACTCATTCTCACGAACCTATACCAAGTTCAATTCCCTTCAGTCTCACGGATGATCCAGTGAGTGCCCCATTGGTAATCTCTGATGAAGAAGTTAATGATCCCTCTAAGATTCTGTTGAAACATTGTTTGCTCGTGGCTTCGAAGGTGATGAAGCTTTTGGCCCTATTTCTGAGGAATTGCCTCTCGCCTCCTTTCCAATATTAGTCCCTGTTAATCCTCGCATGCCCTTACCTGAAGTTACTTCTGATGCTACCCCCGTGGCTGCTTCTACCTCATCTGCCATTCCCGTGGCTATTACTCCTCATGTAGAAGTTGAAACTTCTAGTAGCAAGAAGCCAATGAAGAAAATTGTTGTTGAGGTTCCTGAAGGTGAGAACTTATTGAGGTAATCAGGTCAAGCCGATGTGTGGTTGAAACCTTTGTTAGGTCCTGCGGAGAAGTCGAAGTTGTAAAGTCATAGCTCGTTGACCTTGATGAATGATATTGTTCATTCTTCTTTGAAGGTACGAGTTTAATTATATTTCCTTTTCTCTTCTTTTTGTGTGTTCATAACTCCTTCTCTTTCTTTGTAGATCAACTTGATCATTACAGAACTCATGAAAAGGGTTGTTCATGCGGATCAACAGGTTATTGATTACCGCACCGAGACTGATAATTGGAAAGGACAATTTGAGGGTCATCAATTGGAAAAAGATGTTTTGGCAGAGGAGAAGAATGCTTTAGAGCAACAAATGAAAATGATTGCCGCTGAATTAGAGATTGAGAAAGCTTCTTCTAGTCAAGTTGGTAAGGATAAGGATATCCTTGAGTCCTCCTTTGCTGAACAACTTTCTAAGACAACTGAAGAAATAAGGAGTTTGAAAGAACTTCTTAATCAAAAAGAGGTTTATGTAGGAGAGCTGGTTCAAACTCTTACTCAAACTCAGGAAGATCTCCGCGCCTTTACTGATAAGATTTTGTTCTTAGAAAGATCACTTGCCCCTATGAAGATAGCCTATGATGCCTCTGAAGTAGAGAAAGAAGAATTGAGAGCCGAGATTAACCAGTAGGAGAAGGATTATGAGATTCTCCTGGATAAGCTGACACTAGATGTGAGTTGGGATTTTTTGAATACACGCCTCGAGACTCTAGTTGAGGCCAACCAGGAGAGTTTTGACCTTACTGCTGAAATTACCAAATCTAAAGAAGCAATTGAGAAAACTCAGCAACATCAAAGCTTTTCCTCACCTGAAGTTGAAGATCTCAGAGGTAATGGACTCGTTCCTGGTGAAGCTGATGTTCAAGCCTCCTCTTCTCAAATTAATCCCTCTTCTCCCATTGATGATGTTCCCGTGGAAGATGCCCCCTAGATGATGCTCCTTAGTTTTTTATGTTTTTTATTTGGTTGTTTTGTTCGCAACTTTTTAGTGGAAAGTTTCTGGGAAAGGTTGTTTTATTTTTTGGTTACCCCTATCTTGTTTTGGGGTTTTAATGATAAATTAATACCTTTGTTTCCCCAAGGTTTAATATATGTTTCGGTTGTTTTTACCGTTTATTTTGCTCATTGATATTTGAGCTTTTTCTTTGCACTTAAAAATGCTTAAACTATCTGTGACTTTAATAAACACGAATATTCATAAAAGAGGACCCTTTTATATTAACAACATTGATGAAGATGACGTCTCATCTTCATATTGGTGTAAATATATGAAAGACGAAGTAAACATGAAAAAGAAATAATTTGAGGAAGTTTTATGCTTTGAACTTTCAAATTTCATACATCAATTTTCATTTATGCATATAACACTTTGTACAACATTTATGCATACAACACTTTCATAACTGCTTTCTTTGTAACATATTTCTGAAATTCAAAATCAAGTCTATTATCCCGTGATTAATTTTTGGCCTAAAACTCGTAACTCATGTCTCTTTTTGCAAGCTTAGCCTTTCCAAGTTTTCTTCAAAGTTTCAGGCTTCTATATGTGTAGTCCCTCTAGTGTTGGATCTTTGAAGTATAAAATCTCGAGCAATGGATTATCCTTGCTTGTGATCCATTTATTGAAAAGGAAAATACAAACGGGACTCGGAGACATATGTTTAGATGATGTCTGCATAACCCCTTTTTTCATCAGATAGGTTGTAGCCTAGACCGAAAATGTATTTAGTATTCCGCGCGTCTTTCGGGTCTAATTTCATCAATTGACACGGGCTAGATTTTTGCCTATCATCTAAAATTATTAGTATAATTCAAAAGAGCAAAATGAATTTATAATTGAGTGATACCTGTCCGTGGGTACTTTCTTCATCTAAAAGTAATACTTCTTCAGATAAACATCATTCCAATTTGATCGTAGTATCTTGCCATCTATGGTTTCCAACTCATATGCTCCCTTTCCAGCGATGTCTCGAATCCTATAGGGGACTTTCCAATTTGGACTCAATTTTCCTGCATTAGCTTCTTTTGTTGATTGAAACACCATTTTGAGCATGAAGTCCCCAATCTTAAAGTATCTCAGATTAGTTTTCCTGTTGTAGTATCGCTCAATCATTTGTTTCTGAGCCGCCATTCTTACTAGTGCCGCTTCTCTCCTTTCTTCCAGTAAATCCAAATTCATTCGCATCTCTTTCTCATTTGATTCCTCGGTTGCTTGTGTATACCTTGTACTTGATTCACCTATCTCAATTGGAATTAAGGCTTCAACACCATAGACAAGTGAAAACGGAGTCTCTCCTATGCCTAGTTTTGCTGTCGTTCGATAAGCCCATAAAATTCCTGGTAGCACTTCGGGTCATTTGCCTTTTGACTCTTCTAATCTCGTCTTTAAATTATTAATAATAACTTTATTTGTTGACTCAACTTTCCCATTGGCCACAGGGTGGTAAAGTGAGGACGTTATCCATTAATCTGCCAACTCTGAAACATTCTGTGATTTTATTGCAGTTCTAGGTTGGTATATGATATCATACTCATTGAGTTCTACCAGCCATTTAGCTAACCTACCAGATAGTTTTTGTTTATGAAATATATTCCTTAGAGGAAAAGCGGTTACTACAGAGATAGGATGACATTGAAAATAAGGTCTCAACTTTCTAGATGCCATAATTAATGCTAAAGCAAGTTTTTCTAAGTGAGGATATCGTGTTTCAGCATCCAGAAAAGATTTGCTAAAATAATAAATTGGATATTTTTTACCTCTATCTTCTCGCACTAATACCGCACTTACCGCCATTTCTGATACGGCAAGAAAAATGAGTAGCCTTTCTCCATCCTTCGCTTTAGCCAGTAGGGGTGAATTTGACAAATATGATTTTATATTTTTGAGAGCTTGTTGGCATTCGTCAGTCCACTAAAATTGGTTTTACTTTTTCAATACTGAAAAAGAATTTAAAACCTTACTATAAAAATTTGGAAATAAATCTTCCCAAAGCTGCTATCCTCCCTGTTAACCTCTGCATCTCTTTTTTGCTCGCAAGTATGTTAGGTATCTCCTCAATGGCTTTGATCTATGCAGGATTCACTTCAATGCCCCTGTTAGAAATAAGAAAGCCTAAAAACTTACCTGAAGCCATGCCAAAAGCACATTTTTCTGGATTTAGCTTCATATTGTATTTGCGGAGAATTCCGAAAGTGCTTGAAAGGTGTTGAAAATGATCCCCTGCTTGCGTTGACTTGACTAACATATTGTCAATGTAGACTTTCATAGTCTTTCCCAGGTGTTCTTGAAACATTTTAGCCACCGATCTTTGATACGTGGTCCCAACATTTTTTAAATCAAAGGGCATGACTTTGTAACAATAAGTCCCCATGTCTGTAATAAATGAAATTTTTTCTTCATCTAGGGGATCCATATTTATTTGATTATAACCTAAATATGCATCTAAAAAACTTAACAGCTCATGACCTGTGGTAGAATCAATTAATTGATCTATATGCGGTAAAGAAAATAAATCTTTTGGACAAGCTTTATTTAGATCAGTATAATCTATGCAAACCCGCCATTTTCCATTCTTTTTTGGAACTACCACAATATTAGCTAACCAGTTTGGGTATTTTACCTCTCGTATTGATCCGATTTTTAAAAGTTTTTGTACCTCATCCTCAATCACTTGATATTTGAAGGACCCTTGCTTCATTTTCTTTTGCTTGACCGGGGGTACAATGGATCTTCATTCAGTTTGTGGGTCATCAACTCCGGTGGTATACCTTTCATATCTGAATGCGATCAAGAAAAGCAATCTGTGTTAGCTTCTAAAAATTTGACTAATTTACCTTTCATTTCCGGGCTCAATTTTGCTCCGATGTAAACTTTTCTGTCTGTCCAGTGCTTGAATAGTATGATAGCCTCGAGTTCTTTAATTGTTGTTTTGATGTTTTCATTCTCTTCTGGTTCTTGAATAACATCGGGTCTTGAATCTACATCCATCTGTCCTGAAACGCTTTCAACTGAGGTTTGTATTATTATATCCTTCACTGAATTCTGTAGTTGCTATTTCTTATTTGTAACATCATTTGATGTGCTTGAATCCGCCACTGAAATGATACTTTTAGAATCTTGCTGATCTCCACGGATTTGTCGAATCCCCCATTGCGAAGGAAACTTAATAACTTGATATAATGTAAATGGTACAACGTCCATATCATGAATCCATGGCCTTCCAAGAATCATATTATTAGCCATGTCAGTGTCTATCACCTGGAATTTCATATCCTTGATATCTCCTTCTGCAAATGTGGTAAGCACTATTCCCCCTTTTATGATAACACTTGAATTATCAAATCCAGACAAAGATCGTGCTTTTGGTACCACCTTGTCGTCAACTTGCATTTCATTCACCACCCTTAGAAGAATAATATTTACGAAGCTACCTGGATCAATCAAAACTCGTTTTACATTAGTATCATGTACAAGTAAAGATATTACCAGCGCATCATTGTAAGGAATTAACAAGCCATCCGCACCTGCATCATCAAACTGTCACGGCCCAAAATCCCAACCTGTCGTGATGACGCCTATCTCGATACTAGGCAAGCCGACAATCTCAATAAATCACAATTTTTTTTTAAGTTTGAAAATATAATATTTAAATGCAATACAAAATCCCACAAATACTGATATGGACACTCCCAAAAACCTGGTATCACTGAGTACATGAGCATTTAATATGGATACAAATCAAAACAAAATGGTCTATAATAGTCGAAGACCAAATACAGTAAACAAGGAGATAGGGAAGGAGAGAAAGGTCTGCGAAATACGACAACTACCTCTGAATCTCCGAAAAATTAACGGTGAGAGAAAATCAACATCCGCTATGACCAGAAGCACCTGGATCTGCACACGAAGTACAGGGTGTAGTATGAGTACAACCAACTCAGCAAGTATAATAATAAATAAAGAATTGAAGATAGTGACGAGCTACACAGTTATAGTTCATTTTCAGTAATTCCAAAAGAGAATAGACATGCTTTCATATCCAGCAGTTTAAGTCAAATCAATTTATACAGTTCAAGTTCATGTAATCCGGATGTAAAATCTTTCAGAGAATTTCACAACAATGACAAATAGCAACTAAGTGCAACAACAAATGAAAAGCAAGTACAACCTCTTAGGAAACAGTCACTCAACTCGTCACAACAGCTCAACCACTCGGCTCTCACCCCTCAGCACTCACACTCAATGGGTACATGCACTCACTGGGGGTGTACAGACTCCGGAGGGACTCCTACAACCCAAGCGCTATAATCTGCACAGCCAACTCACGTGTTGCACGGACAACTCACGTGCCATAGTATCAATATCTGGATCTGCACGGCCAACTCACGTGCTGCACGGTCAACTCACATGCTATAGTATTAATATCTGGATCCGCACGACCAACTCACGTGCTATAATATCCTGCACGGACAACTCACGTGCTATAATATAATATCTCACAATAAGGCCCTCGGCCTCACTTAGTCATAAATCTCTCCAGTCTCTCGAGCTCTCAATAATCATGAAATCATCCCAAACAACAATGATATGATGCATCAATAATGAACAATAGAGACTGAGATAAAATAAACAAGTAAACTGTGACTGAGTACCAAACAATAATTTAGTAGATAATTCAACATGTACACGACCTCTGTGGGTCCCAGCGGTACCAACATATAGCCTAAACATGGTTTCTAACATGTCTTACAGTCAAATGTCCACAACACATAGAGAGCATATAACTAACAACAAGTTATTCAACTTTACAGTTTCATGGGACGGACCAAGTTACAATCCCCTCGGTGCACGCCCACACGCCTGTTACCTAGCATGTGCATCACCTCCAAAATAATCTCATGATACAAAAATCCAAGGTTTCATACCCTTAGGACCAGATTTAAAACTGTACTTACATCAAGTCGTGAAATTCTTATTCTGCAATGTCCTTTCCTCGTGAATTGGCCTCCAAATGCCTCGAATCTAGCAATAAATAATTTATTTCAGTCAATAAAATTCATTGGAATTAATTCCATAAGAAAATGCTAATTTTCCATAAAAAATCCAAATTTTAGCTAAAGCATTGCCTATGGGGCCCACGTCTCGGAACCCGACAAAAGTTACAAAATCCGGAAGCTTATTCAACCACGAGTCTAACCTTTGTGGTATTGTGTTATTCTTATTATTTGTGTTATTCTTATTATTCTGCAAACTAAAACCTTTGTGGTTTTGTGTACTCTCGGTTTGGAGAGTAAAGCCTTCGTGGCATTTTGTTAGAGATTAAAAGCTACGTGATTTTTAATCCAGTTTGAAAAACGTTTATTAAAACGTTTGTTTGTGTCATTTTGTTTACAGAAAAAATGATGGCTGAAAGGAGAGGCCGTGGAAATTCAACAATAATAGGAGCAAATATTGTTGAAGAAAACAAAAAGAGGAAGAAGGCTTCTGGTCCGAAATACAACCCAAGCAAGAAGCGGTTCAG
>AWOL01S0088678.1:3209-18156 GCA_000715115.1 Nicotiana otophora | reverse complement strand
AATCAATTTCATAAGAAAATACTACATTTTTCAATAAAATCCGAAATTAGCTCAAAAATCGCCCGTGGCGCCCACGCCTCGGAATCCGGCGAAACCCACAAAATCCGACAACCCATTCAATTACGAGTCCAACCATACCAGTTTTACTCAAATACGACTCCGGATCGACACTAAAATCTCAAAAATTCGTTTCTATGAGATTTCTAAACGCTTCTCAAATGTCTATTTCAAAACACTAATTAAATGGTGAAAACAATGATATATTCATGTATATTGACCAAATTCGAGTTAGAACCTATATTTTTTCTTAAAAATATATCAAAATCAACTCTCCTCAAGCTCCAATTTGTCAAAAGGCAAATGGGACGAAGTCCCCTGGTTTTATAACTTACAGATTTATCAGGGAGCTCGATTTTACAGGGAGCTCGATTTGTCAGGGAGCTCGATTTTGTCAGGGAGCTCGATATTGTCAAAGAGCTCGATTTGTTATGGAGCTCGATTTGTCAGGGAGTCCAATTTTGACAGGCAGCCCGATTTTGACAGCATTTTCAGTAGAAAAATTACAGCAGCTAAGTCCCACTTTTAATCCGTTAACCATCCGAAACTCACCCGAGGCCCTCGGGACCTCAACCCAATACACCAACAAGTCCTAAAACATCATATGAACTTATTTGAAACCTCAAATCACATCAGACAATGTTAAAATCACGAATCATGCTCCAATTCAAGCTTAATGAAACTTAGAATTTCCAACTTCTACATTCGATGTCAAAACCTATCAAATCAAGTCCGATTGACCTCAAATTTTGCACCCAAGTCATAAATGACATAACTGAGTTGTGAACATTTTCAGAACTAGATTCTGACCCCGATATCAAAAAGTCAACTCCCCGGTCAAACTTCGAACTTTAAATTTCTATTTTAGCCATTTCAAGCCTAATTTCATTACGGACATCCAAATAAAATTTCGATCACTCTCCTAAGTTCAAAATCACCATACGGAGCTGTTGAAATTATCTAAATTCTATTCCAGGGTCATTTGTGCATAATTCGACATCCGATCGCTATTTGAATTTAAACTTTTAATTTTTCTTCAAAATTTCATATCTCGGGCTTAGGACCTCGAAATTTGATTCCGGGTATACGTTCAAGTCCCAATTCACGATACTGACCTACCTTAACTGTCAAAATAGTGATTCGAGTCCGTTTGCTCAAAATATTGACCAAAGTCAACTTAGTTGAGTTTTAAAGCTCTAATTCATATTTTAATCTATTTTTCATATAAAAACTTTTCAGAAAATTTTACGGACTGCGCACGCAAGTCGAGAAATAATAAATAGTACTTTTCGAGGTTTTAGAATATAAAATTAATTAATAAATTTAAAAATGACATTTTGGGTCATCACAAGAGACAACATCAAAATTGATAGCAATGTCAAATATTTCTGTAGTAGTATTACTTGCCATAGTTTCTTAGATTGTAGGGAAATTATACGAGGAAATAACGATAATACTGTAATAATATTTGTGAGCGGAAATACACAAATTGACTTGAGTCGTGCTGGGCACTCTCCTAAGAAACTATTTCAGCAATGTGAAATATTTCTCCAGGATTAAACAAGCCTACCTCTATTTATTTAGAGGATACAGGAATAAGAAAAATTAAATAATACCAGCAAGTTTGGACTGAGAAAATAAATAAAGGTTATAAAAGAAATTGGATTACACAAAAGGCTAGGCATAATTGAAAATGAAAAGGCTTGTAGTGATGATTACTAATCATTAGCTATCACGAGAGAATAAAATATTTTTTGGTGTGTTTTCGGAGGGTATAGGAAGTGGGTATTTATAGTTGTAAGTATTGTGTAAAAAAGTGATAAGTGTTCATCTACTTGTCAAAAACTTTTCATGCAAAGAGACATTTGGTAGGTGCTCTATTCACTTGACAATAGCGTTAAGAAGATCAAGCCACATAACTAATATATAATTATGTAGCCACTTGTCTATAAAAATATTGAAATACTACCACATAATCCATTCAGGCCACGAATCATAACTTCAAAAATACTACTTTCTCAGTCAAAATCTGCAGTAAATTAAACTTAGCGTTGCCAGAGATTTTTGTAATGGAAGTAAAAGGTTTGTGCCTTAAAACTCGAAAGGAAAAAATTTAATGTAGATAAAAATAAGCAAAAGAAGAACATCAAACAATTGCTCCTTTTTGTAGTGGTAGTAACGTTGCCGGACTTACATTGGTAGCAAGCAAATGTATCAGGAATTAACAATGAGATAGGAAGAGGAAAAAATGATGCAGAGATTTGTTTTTATGCTATTGAATCAGGAGAGTTGTTTAATGGTATGCTTCCCTTTTTGCATCCGGTGATGTGGTAGTGGCAAGCTGGTGGAGATTTGGTGGTTATGGTAGGGGAAATGACTGTCAAGGGAAGAGAGAAGATGAAGCAAAAGAGAAAAATATTTTTATTAAAAATAAAGATTTTGGCCATTCACGCTCTTTTTCGAGATGAGACCCACGCACACTGCCATGTCAGCAGTGTATGTCTAGTAGGCACATTAGAACTTGAGTTTAAGTGTTCAATAAGAACAAAGGATAGTAGTTCAAGTGTCTAAATGAAAGATTTGGGAAAGTTTAAGGGGTTGCATATATATATTTGGCCTTCTAGAAAACAGTGATTGGAAATGTTCTTCTTTTTTGTAAAATGTTTTTCAAGGAATTAAAAGTAATTTCCACCAAATTAAACAATTTACGTAATAAGAAAAGGCAAGAATAAGAATTAAAATGTTGAATGCTTGTAATTAATCATAAACATATATACCTATATAGGCGGTTCCCGACTTTGATGTTTATGGGTTCTTATAACGATCTCAAGTTATTAATTGGGTTTACAATCAAATATTTTTAGATATTTAATAAATTATTTTAATATATATACAAGGACTGTGCAAAAGCTACTGGGTCCTGGGAACCTGTACGTTACCATCTAGATCCGTCACTATATACCTATCTACAACGTTCGGGAAGACTTTTAGGTTATGGAAAGAGCCATAAATATCATAATCGTCAACTACTATAATGAAAGTGATGGCTTGATAAGAGGGGTTGCTCCGATAGTCAGTACCCTCTACCTACAACCTCATGGTTGTGAGTTCGAGTATCAAATGAGTAATAACTCCAACAAAAGGGATAAAAAAGAATGAGAGGGGAAGGGAATTTTCAAAAAGAATAATGTCTTTGGCGAGCCAATTCTTTAAAGGTGAATGATGAGGCTCAAAAGCAACTCCCATTGACAAGGTTAGATTTTCTATCAGTCCAAGTTTCCTCCACCACCTATCTTCAACAACTCTGTTATACAGTATCCTGTTTCAATTATTAATTTCTCTAAGATGTCACTTTTTTCTTTTAAGAATATCATGTTTTTATAATTAATTTCTCTAAACAACAGGACGAGATGTTACTTTTTCTTTTAAGAATATCCTGTTTTTATTAATTTCTCTTAATATTTTATTTTAGAATATCTCTTGTTTTTATAATTTTCCCAGAATAGTTGATTTTTATACTCTACGCGGATCTAGAATTTAAATTTTATGGGTTCAAGATTCTAGGACAACAACTTCAAATGCTAATAACAGATTCAAATTTTAATATTTGAACATATTAGTGAATTTTCCATCACAAATATAGATAAATCGGCTGAACCCACCTGCCACAGTTTAGAATGTGGATTCCCCTGAGGCAAGTGTAAAAACTTTTCACACTAAATAATTACCAGTAGTTGTCTTCTAGTGGCTAATGGTATACAAATTTTATACTTTTAGAAGCTAAACTCTATTGACAACATTATTACCTCTAGATCTCAACTAGATCTTTCTGATGCTCAGCTTAGACCAATTGAAATTGAGTTTAGCTAACTGGAGATGCTTTAAGTTTGACCCCCTTTGTTCTTTTTCCTGTTTGGAGATATAGCTTTTGCAGTTGTACCATTTCACCTTCCAATGCAGTGGGATTTCCAGTGGAAGTTTGGAACTTTTCATATTCTTGGTGCAAAATATTCTGGCCTCATTCAACATATTGTCGGCAGGTGAGAGGCTTCAAATAATTAATTACACCATTGCTTTTAGATCTAGGTTTGCGTCTACATCGAATTGATTACCCATTTCATCCATACAGGCACAACTAAGAAATATATCTGTTTCAATTATACGTTAATGGGAATTAATTTTATTTTGTAAAAACAAAAAAATAATAAGTTAATGGTGAAAGTATTATCCGACTAATACCATATATCTTAGATATATATTTGTATACCTTGTGGCACATTATAGTCATACAGCCTTAAAATCCTAAAATTTAAGGCAGTGGCATAGAGATCCATTTAGATCTCGTCTTTCTTTATTATGAAGCAAAACAAAAGGTATGATTCTATAAAAATATACATCTCTAACGATTTAAATTTTTAAATGACATAATTCACACAATACCAGAATTACTCGCTCTTGGTATATATGTACATTTCTCATTTAGAATAAATAGACACACTTTATGCAATCATGTGAGAATAGATGATACTCTAATATTGTGACACATATATTAGAAGTAAGGCCTGATTAGTAAGCTTTCATCGTTTTGCTATATCCACAATATAAACGTGGGGTAATTGAAATGGTAATTGTGTATTAGGTTTATAATTGTAATCCAATTGGATTCACATGGCTAAAAAACCATCACACACGTACTGAATATTCACTATTAAGAGCATGCAGGATGTCGTACTTCCAAATATTTGGTTTGTAGTTAGCATTTCGTCGTTGAAGGATGATTCAGTCTTTATTTGGTTACAAAAGACAACTTGCTGCTCACTTGTTATTTTAAAAATAAATGTGCAACGGGTCCTAGATGGCTGTAATATAGTACTACTGTACGAGAGAAGAACAGAAATGTAATGGACCATGTCGATTACAGTAACGATTTATATAGATGATTAAGTATATAAGTCTAAATCAAAATAAATTTGAGCCACACAAAGATATATTTCTAAGTATCCTCGACTTTTCTCCTGAAGTAGTCATGGAATATGATTAATTTGAAAACATTGATTTTTTTTTTCAGGTTCCCAAAATCTCATTTAGAGCAGTTGTCGGGTGAAATTGTTTCTTCTACTCACAAAACTTTAACCTTTTTTTAGATAAAATGCATGTTCAAACATAATTTCAACAACAACAACCCAATATAATCCCACAAGTGGGGAGGGTATGGTAGTGTGTACGCAGACCTTACCCCTACCCTGGAGGGGTAGAGAGTCTGTTTCCGATAGATCCTTGGCTCAAGAAGACGAAAATAGATATTATATCGGTCAGAAAGATATTACCCGCAACCTAAGAACGAGAAAAATAGATGAAAAAAGTAATAACAATAATTAACCAGTAACAATGGCAAGGTACAGAAAAACAGAGCAAAAAAATAGTATAAACACAGTTTGAACTACTAGCAGTCTAAGACAAGACACTATCAGACTACCCTCAAACACCCAGTATGTAGTAGAAAAATAGTTAATTACCTTCTAACCTTCAACCCTAATGCTGGACTTCCATACTGTCCTATCAAGGGTCATGCCCTCGATTTTATAATTAAATAACTATAAATATATTTATGGATTTTTTAATAAATATATAGGATCTTGAACGCAAAAGGCTATTGGGTCACTTTTATAAATATATAGGATCTTGAACGCAAAAGACTATTGGGTCACTTTTGAAGCCGTAGATTACAAACTAGATCCGCCTCTAAATTTAATTGTAGCCTCAGCCCATTCACCATCTTAATTATTATTCACCATCTTAATTATTAGTTATATTGGTCAATACAAAATTAAAGGTTTTGTTGGACTAACCTTTACATAAATAGTCGGTCGGATTCACTCTTTATTTTTCTTAGCCAATATATATATATATATATATATATAGATTATACATTAATTATACATAATTATGCATATATTATATATGCATTATACATATACGTACTATACATCCCCGACTATTTTTAATTTGAACGGTTGCGTGGGCGGCTATTTACATGAATTCTTCTTAATTTTTACCCTTCTCAATATTTTCCTCTTTCTTCAACTAAGGGTCCTTACGTGGACATCCCATAAAATTCTTCAACTCAAGTCAATAACTGTTTTCACGTATTTCTTAAAGAAATGTTAATTGATTTTTATTTGTAATTCTTCTCTTGACAAATTACAAGTATGTCTGATCATCATGAATATGAATAGGCCAAGCTTATTACAGAAATTATGTAATAGGATGAACCAAGTCCGCCAATATTTGAGATTTAATGGCGGTTGATATTCAATATCGTACCCGCTGACCCGCTGATCTCCACGACCTATTTGGCCAATCTTCCCGAGAGATCGGGTTTATGCATTATATTTTGCAATGGGTTAGTAGTCACAACACATATAAGATGACATTGAAAATATGGTTTCAGCTTCCTAGAGGCGCTTAGCAAAGCGAGCGCCAATTTTCCTAGGTGAGGGTACCTAGTTTCGGCCTCACCTAGAATCATGTTAACACAGTAAATTGGAAATTGCGTACCTTGCTATTCCCGGACCAGGACTCCACTTATCGCAATCTCTGATACTGCCAAGTACAGGTAAAATTGTTCGCTTGTCTTCAGCGTGTGAAGTAGCGATGGGCTCAATAGATAGTGCTTGAGTTCCTCCAAGGCCCGTTGGCACTCCGGGGTGCATGCGAAGTTATTCTTCTTTTTCAATAGTGAGAATAATTGGTGGTTCTTATCAGAGTACCTCGAGATGAATCGATCCAGGGCGACTATGCGTCCAGTTAATCTTTGCTCGGCCTTCACGTTGTCCATAAATGTGATATCTTCGGTGGCTTTTATCTTGTCGAGGTTGATCTTGATTCTCCGGTTGGATACCATGAATCCGAGGAATTTACCTGATCTAACTCCAAATGCACATTTCTCCAAGTTCAGCTTCATATTGTATTTTTTCAATATGCTGAAGGTTTCCTGCAAATGTTCTAAATGGTCCTCTAATGGGTTATTCTAGTGGTGAGCACCCTCCACTTCCAACCAAGAGGTTGTGAGTTCGAGTCACCCCAAGAGCAAGGTGGGGAATTCTTGGAGGGAGGAAACCGAGGGTCTATCGGAAACAACCTCTCTACCCCAGGGTAGGGGTAAGTTCTGCGTACACACTACCCTCCCCAGACCCCACTAATGGGATATACTGGCTTGTTGTTGTTCTAAATGGTCCTCTGCTCACAGGGACTTAACCAGCATATCGTCAATGTAAACCTTAATTAATTTTCCTATTTGTTCCTCGAACATCCGGTTTACTAGGCATTGGTAAGTGGCAATGGCATTTTTTAATCCGAATGGCATCACGTTATAGTAGTATGTGCCGTATTTAGTGATGAAGGAGGTTTTTTCCTGATCACCCTAGTTCATCCGTATTTGATTGTACCCGGAGTAGGCATAGAGAAAACTGAGGATCTCGTGGCCGGCTGTGGTATCGATCATGTGATCGATGTTGGGCAAAAAGAAGGAGTTCTTGGGACATGCCTTATTCACATCCTTATAGTCTACAGACATTATTAATTTATTCCCTTTTTTAGGGACTACCACTACGTTTGCTAACTAATTGGGGTATTTAACCTCCCGTATGGACCCTATTTTAAGGAGTTTAGATACCTCGTCCTTGATGAAAGCATGTTTGACCTCGGACTTGGTCCTCTTCTTCTGCTTGACCGGGTGGAACTCCGGGTCCAGACTTAGCTTGTGATTGGTTATCTCCGGCAGGATCCCTGACATATCAAGGTGGTATCAAGCGAAACAATCTTCGTTATCTATAAAAAATTGAATGGATTTTTTTCCTGAGCTCGGGGCTTAATCCCGTGCCCAGGTATAACTTTCGATCGGGAAAATGTTCGGTTAGTACGACTTGTTCCAGTTCCTCGACCATTGATTTTGTAGCATCAGAATCATCGGGGGCTATGAATGATCTGGGGACTACGTAGTCACCGTCCTCGTCTACTCTTCATTCCTCCAATTACGTCGAGGCTGGTATCGGTGATTGCTATTTGGACTCGTCTTTGACCATTCGATTCGGATCCTCCTATGTCAAGAGTATGGATACCGGGATCACCTCATCGAACGCGAACATCTCCTTGGTGGCCGGTTGTTCCCCATAAACTGTTTGGATTCCTCCGGGTGTTGGGAATTTCAGCACCTGGTGCAGTATCGAGGGTACTGCTCTCATGTTATGAATCCATGGCCTCCCGAACAAAGCGTTGTATCTCATATCCCCTTCTATTACATAGAACTTGGCTTTCTGCACGGTTCCGGCGATGTTCACCGGTAATATTATTTCCCCTTTAGTGGTCTCGTATACCATGTTGAACCCGTTCAGGACTCGGACCGGAGGTACGATCTGATCTTGTAGGCCGAGTTGTTCCACGACCCTTGATCTGATGATGTTGGCTGAGCTACGTGGATCAATTAACACAAGCTTAATTCGAGATTTATTTATGAGTACCGATATTACCAGTGCGTCATTGTGGAGCTGCACGATCCCCTCAGTATCTTCGTCGTTGAAAGACAAGGTTCCTTCCGGTACGTAATCCCGAGTCCGTTTTTCCCTTGTGATGGATACTTTGATGCGTTTTATCATCAGACCCTGGAGAATATAGACTCCACCGATAATCATATTAATGAAGTGTTGAGGCTCTTCCTGCTAAGTCTTCTTATTAGAATCCATGTTCCTGAAGTGGTTCTTGGCCCGATTACTCAGGAATTCTCGGAGATGCTCGTTGTTGAACAACCGGGCCACCTCTTCTCTTAATTGTCGGCAGTCTTTCGTTCTATGGACATGAGTTCCATGATATTTTCACATTAGGTTGGGATCCCTTTGGGATAGATCTGACTGTAAATATCTAGGCCATTTGGTATCTTTGATGCGTCCGATGGCAGATACAATAGTGGCGGCATCGACATTGAAGTTGTACTCCGATAATCTCGGTGCTTCTTTAGGTCCGACGGGCCTGTCGAAGCTATTTTTGCTCATGAGTCCCCTATTACTTTGACCTCAATCACTTCTCCTTTCATTTCTCATAGAGTTCCACCCGGACCCACTATTTCTTCGGTCTTCATTGTACGACTGACACTGATCCCTATTTGATATCGGTTCAAGATCGATGTCTCTCTTGACTCTGTCGATGGTTCTAACAGGATACACAGACCCGGAAAGAGCCCCAAGCCGATCATCTTCGATCCTGATTTTCGATTGATACTAGTTATGGAAATCGGCCCAAGTGACAACCGGATATTCTACCAAGTTTTGCTTCAACTACCGTGAAGACAACGAGCTCCGAATGTTGAGTCCTTGGGTTAAAGCCTGAACAGCCCAATCATCAGCAACCGGTGGCAGGTCCATCCGTTCCATTTGAAACTTGGACACGACCGGTGGAAGGTCAATCTCATTATCCTTCTATTTTACTTTGAAAAAGTCTGACTTCCTGGTCTCGACCTTGATAGCCCCGGCGTGTGCTTTCACGAAAGAATCTGCAAGCATAGCAAATGAGTCAATAAAACTAGGAGGTAAGTTGTGATACCATATCATAGATCCTTTTTAAAGGGTCTCTCCGAACTTTTTCAACAAGACAGACTCGATCTCATTATCCTCCAAGTCATTCCCTTTGATGGAACACGTGTAGGAGGTGAGATGTTCGTTTGGGTTGGTCGTTCCGTTGTACTTAGGGATCTCGTGCATGCGGATTTTCTTAGGGATCGGCTTTGGAGCTGCACTCGGAGGAAAAGGTTTTTGCACAAACTTCTTGGAATCCAGACCTTTCTATATCGGCGGTGCGCCTGGGATTTGGTCGACCCTGGAATTGTAGGTTTCTAACTTTTTGTCATTAGCTTCAATTTTCTTCTCCCCTGATTCTACCCGTTTTGTCAGTTCCCCGAGCATCTTTATGATCTCGAGGTTATTCCCCGATTCATTTTCATTCGAACTTTCTGCAACCAGTTCATCCCTGTGTGTGACTTCCCAGGACGAATCACATTCATTTCTACTGGGTGCGCGACTTTGGTTCTATAACTGAGCTATCGCCTCTTGTTGAGCCTGTAACATTTCGAAGATCATCCATAAATTGATCCCGTCTCCTCCAATATTATGTGTATTTTGAGTTGCCGATCAGGCTCCACTATGGACATTATTCTCGAGGTCGGTAGGCAGATTTGTGTTGATAACCACATGCGAGTTAGTATCAATCGGGCCCGTGACCGGAGTTCTAATGGGATCAACGGGCGATACCTCGTTACTCGGCACTATGTTGTTATTTTCACCGTGATGGCCGGACTCATTGTCAATATGTAGGGGTGCTGAGTGAGAGCTTGACATTTTATGCTTTAACCTGAAATTAGAGACACCTCAAAGAACAAGTGTATAGTAGTGTGTGTTATGAGATTTGTATCAAATAACCACTATTATACTTAGCCCCACGGTGTGCGCCAAACTGTTTACCCTCAAAATCGGATAACGTTTGAATTTGTAAGTGATTTTAAGGATACATGTATTAACTTGACATAAAATGATAAATTAGATTGCGATTGAAATAAATAATGATAAAGTAAATGCAAACCACACGAATTGGACAATTTTAGCCTTGAAAGTTTAGCCGCCCTCGAGCCGAATGCACTTCGATCGGTATCAAGACTCAGAAGAATAAGAGCTTAAAAAGAATAATAATAATGTATTGCTTTAGAATGCGTGTTACAATGTGCTAAATGAATTATCAGACCCCCTTTATATAGTATAAGAATCCTACTTTAGGTACAATTTTATAAAAGGTCAAAAATCTCTTGATTTGCTGATTGTCGGTTCCTTATTGATACGTGCCGAGATTCCCGCCGTAATATCTGACCGGTTACGGATATATCGGTCTTCTATTATGCTAACAATATTTTTTCGAGCTCATTTGGGGCTAAGATCGATTTCGGGATCACGACCTCGATATTCTCGAAGGCATGCGTTCCAACCCCGGATTCTAACCCAGTGGGACTTAGGGTCGATCTTCAGTCCTTTATAGCCATGTTCCAAACCTGACCTACCATGTCGTAGGCGAGCTCGATTTAGACCGTATACACTGCTCACTTGTTATTTTTAAAAAATGTGCAACACGTCCTAGATGGCTATAATATAGTACTACTGTACGAGAGAACATAAATATCATGTCGATTACAATAACGATTTATATAGACGATTCAATATATAAGTCAAAATCAAAAGAAATTTTTGCCACACAAAGATATATTTCTAAGTATCCTCGACTTTTCTCCTGAAGTAGTCAAATCAATATGATTTGTGGTTTGAAATCCATAGCTCCCCATTTGTCCATAGATTTTGGCAATTCTTTTTTGATTTTTTTTAAAACATTGTTTGTTTGTTCATGGAATATGATTAATTTGAAAACATTGATTTCTTTTTTAAATTTTCCAAAATCTCGTTTAGAGCAGTTGTCGGGTGAAAGTTTTTCTTCTACTCACAAATTTTTAATGTTTTTCAAATAAAATTCATGTTTAAACACAATTTCAACAACAACAACCCAATTTAATCTCAGAAGTGGAGAGGACAGGGTAGTGTATACGCAGACCTTACCCCTACCCCGGAGAGGTAGAGAGGCTGTTTTCGATAGATTCTCGACTCAAGAAGACGAAAAGAGACAATATATCAGCCAGAAAGATATTTCTCGCAACCTAAGAATCAGAAAAATAGATGTAAAAAGTAATAACAATAATTAACCAGTAACAATGGTAAGGTACTAGGAAAACAAAGTGGAAAAATAGTATGAACACAATATGAACTACTAGCAGCCTAAGACAAGACATTATTAGACTAGCCTCGTACACCCAGTATGTAGTAAAAAAATAGTTAACTGCCTTCTAACCTTCAACCCTAATACTCGACTTCCACGCATTCCTATCAAGGGCCATGTCCTCAGTTTTACAATTAAATATCTATAAATATATGTATGGATTTTTTAATAAATTTATAGGATCTTGAGTGCAAAAGGCTATTGGGTCACTTTTGAAACAGTAGATTACAAGCTAGATCCGCCTCTAAATTTAATTGTAGACTCAACCCATTCACCATCTTAATTATTAGTTATATTGGCCAATATGAAATTAAGGAAAACTTTCACAAATGCCCCAAATAAGTCTCAACTTATCAACCTCTAGCCATTAGTCATAAACTTACCAAAACTAGGCAAGCACATATAAAAATTGAAAAACCAAATAAATAAGATTCTTTCTCTCAAAGAATCACATGCAAAAATTACCTTCCAGATTTTTAAGCATGATTAGCAACATTAGATGCAAGACGGAAAGGAGATTTCATGTATGCGGTAGCAAATAATGTGATGAAATACAAAAGAAAAATACAATATTCCAAAAATCTAAGAAAAAAGGGAACCTTTTCAATGGGTATACTTGAAATTCATTGAAAACATATAGATAAGTCAATATATAAAATTTGAGGAAGATTGGTGGTGATTTGGACTGATTTTGTATCAAAATTCGTAATTAAATCGAGTTCATAAAATTCTTCTGCGACACATGTATCACGCATGTATCTTACACACAAATATACATGGATATACATGTGATACACAATTGATACAAATATGATACATATGTGATACACAAATGATACACGGTGTGATACAAATATCATTTTTTTCATGTTCAATTTTTACTTCGAATTTTCAATTCAAACCACCTCAAAACTTCACCAAATCATCCCAAAAATGAGATTCAAGCTCCTTAAGATGTATCCAATCTATTCTAATAATAAACACTTAAAAGAAAGCAAAAAAATTGATATTTTCTTGCTACAAATAAATTTTGGAATGGAGCAAAAATATTTGATAACATTTGTCTTCCATTTTAAAAACTTAACCTTTTAAAATAAAGGAAAGGACCCTAATCTTATGGTGGTTTATCCAATTAATTTGATTGTTAGCCAATCTAGCTTCATTGGTGTCACAGAAAACTAAAAGAGTTTGTCAACGCTTTATAATTTTAAAAGGTTTAAATTTAATAAGTGTCTGGAAAGCAAAATACACTATTTCTTTCCTTAATTCATATTTACACCACACTCAAATTAAAAGAATATCAAGAAAAATAAAAATAAAAAAAGAATACTAAAAAGGCAAGGTCAATGTATCAAGAGGCATTAGAAAGCACAGGAAGCCACTTGTGTAACTTTCACTTTTTCTTCACTTCGATTTGTCCACTAAATATTTAAATCTTTGTACTCTTAACTGGGTCTGTAAAGGTTTGCATTTTTGCATGCAGTAGACTTAATAAATTGTCGGCTGCTAACATCAAATATTAGTAATACTCCATTTGGCTAATATTAGTAATTTTTGACTTATATTAGTAATATTTTATGAATTGATCAATGTTTATAATGAACTACTTATAAATAGACATAGCTGGTAGTTTCCCTAAAATTAAAGGTTTTGTTGGACTAACTTTTACATAAATAGTCGGTCGGGTTCACTGATTATTTTTCTTAGCCAATATATATAGATTATATACTAATTCTATATGATTATGTATATATTATATATGCAATATACATATACGTACTATACATCTCCCGACTACTTTTTATTTAAACGGTTGCGTGGGCGGCAGCTATTTATATGAATTCTTCTTTATCCTTCTCAATTTTTTCCTCTTTCTTCAACTAAAGGTTCTTTCACGGACATCCCATAAAGTTCTTCAACTCAAGTCAATAACTGTTTTCACGTATTTCTTAAAGAAATATTAATTGATTTTTATTTGTAATTCTTCTCTTGACAAATTACAAGTATGTGTGATCATCATGAATATGAATAGGCCAAGATCATTACAGAAATTATGTAATAGCATGAACCAAGTTGAAGAAGACTTGATCTCGAGTTTCACCATCTTGAACCCCAAATCCATCTCCAAATTGGTACATGACATGTGCCATTCGTGCTTCATTTATTATATGCTTGACAAGTTTTCGATGTGATATAGAAACAGTATTAAAATGGTAATTGATCTTTTTCTACGAATCCAAAATTATGCTTTCGATATGCTCTCGGGCTACATCCTCTGATACATGTTTTTGTTGCATGTAACATAAAATTGATGAAGCAACATCACCTCTCTCTAGCTCCGCCTACGTGAAAGAAATATTATAAAAATTAAGAACTGGCCAAATGGGGAAATGGGGGTAATTATTAGAATCGAAAGCATAAAAAAAAAGAGGTAAAAACTTGAGGTTTTACCGCTGAGGTACCCTGGTCATTGCAAAGTCGAATTACAACGGAAGTGTGGTAAATAATTTCATGGCAATCTTCGTATAAATCAAGGATTTCTTTTGTTATTTTATTTGTTAAAGCAAATATCACATGCAAGGAAAGCAAAGGGCCTGACGATGATATCCACCCATTATCAAGGTACTCTTCAAGTGTTGGTATATGACCTTTGTGATACCACGTTGCTTCCAACAGCAAAGCTTTGCAGAAGTTGACCCACTGAATTATTGAAACAATATCAGAAGACTTTCGTAAGACATGCATGAAAAGAGATATGTAAAAGATGTAATGAACACAGGTTAGACAAAAAGAAAAGGAAAGACGTGACTACAAGGTACGTCTTTTTTTGTTTTTTATTTATAACCCCCAAATGACACTACAGGGTAAGTTTCGCTTTCAATTACAGCTTCATTTTTGAGGTGAGACAAATTGGCTTTTTTGGGATGGAGGGAGTATATACGTAACATGATAATACATCTAGTATGAATGCATGCAGTCATACTCTGATGGTAAGCACCCTCCACTTCCAACCAAGAGGTTGTGAGTTCGA
>AWOL01S0088675.1:0-25671 GCA_000715115.1 Nicotiana otophora | reverse complement strand
ATGTAAGCAGAACAAGGTGATAAAAGAACAAGAACAGTGCAAAAGCTTAAAGAGTTTATTAGCTGGAGAACATTTTCTGTTTCGTTACCCTGACATCCAACTTTGACCAGTCCTAGGTGAGTATGATTTGGGTGGATTCTGTCTTGTTTTCCTTTAGCTCCAGTCCTATCTGTGACACCACAAAGACATGGTTAAAAGAGGGGAACAAAGAAACGCTTATGAATATCATTTTTATTTTGAGAAAGGTAATATTTATATTTATCAGCACTCAAAGTAGGGCTGCTCTATAATATTTACTAGTACAGAACCTCTGAGATTTACAGCGAGTCAAAAAAGCCTAGTACTGATTCTGCATCACCTACCAATTGAGATCAACTGCAATAGTCTTCTAAATTTTATTGTGGGATCTTTCTTTTTCTCTTTTCTTTCTTGGGGAATGGGAAATTTGGCCCGAGTGTTGGGGCTGGGTGCAAGCTTCTCAATCTTTGGCTTTCTAAAGATTGATCAGCACTTGAATCCCTCCGAGGGTTTCTTACAGAGAATATTAGACCCCAGTTTTCTGCTTTTCTGTATATCATATGATCTGAAGCAAGAGAATGTATAGTATGTTTTTTAGTATTGGTTACTTTTTATGAAGTTGGGTGCTGAAATTTGATTCTATTTCCACATATGTGAGCTTGAAGAGCTGAATTTCATTGGATGCAGCTTAAGCGTGTCAAAGTGGGTGCATTTAAACTGGGGAGATGACGGACTAATAACTTTGTTTTCCAAAGTCTGGAGGCTCCTTTCACCGGTAATGTTCACGTGTAATAGGAAGCTATTCCTTGAAAACAGAAAGAAACTCATGTTTTAACTGTACTTTTTTGATAGCAGGGTGGTGTCTTTATTTTGGAGCCTCAGCCTTGGAAATCATACTATGATAATCGTCTTGTATCTGAGGTATATCCTTTCATATATTACTGGCTTCACATGCGTGCTTTCTATACGGAGAAGACCTTATATTGGGATTTCTTTTTTACTTTTGCGTACCAAAATTGTAAATGTTAATGTTCTTGCTATGCAGACAACAAGAATTAATTATCAAAATATTAAGATCCGTCCAGAAGATTTTCAAGACATACTTTTGGACAAGGTATGTTGCAGGGAATTCTATAACCACCTCCCTCCCTTACCTCCTTTTTTCTTTTAAAAAAATTTGAAAGTTAAATATTTCATGACTATGGGTAGGGTTCACTGACACATCCCTTTAATCTGAATGCAGATTGGATTTAGAATGGTAGAGGACATAACATCTAGTGTATCTGGTTGCAAAACTGGCTTTAAAAGACCTATTTTGGCATTCTGGAAGTAATGTATTAGGTTATGAAATTGCTTTTTGTTTGACTCAAAATTAGTGTTGTATATGTGTGGATTCCAGTAGTGAGCTATTAACATGCTTAAAACAAGTTTGGAATTGGCTCTACATCTTATTCTCATCCAGAAGCGTCAGAGTTTGGACAAACTGTCTAGAAGCTTCCTTATTCTACGTCTAATCTTTCAAAATAACAATTATTCGCACAACTCCTTTCTCCTCAACGACTTGATCTTATTAAGTTCCAATTTTCAATTATTATCTTTTATAAGCTCTTCTTAATTTCCTTTTCAGAATTAGCATTACCACCCCTTGACCAAACAACTGCAAGACTTATGATCTTTTAGCGATTTAAAGCTTACCCTACATTGCTGAAATCCTCTCATACCCAAACAACTGCTGACTTATTAAGAGATATTTTATATTAAAAACTCGAATATAATACAGTTAACAGTAATTACGGTGCCGAAAATAGAATAGTTAATACTCCTATCTGATCTCATTTTGAGTGTTGTTTAGAGTTTTAGCGTGCCCATTAAGAAAATGTTAAATACAAAGTATAATTTTCTAGATACTCCTATTTATTTCTTAGTTTCTCTCAATTTATTACTCATCCTATTGGAAAGTGACTACTATTTTTACTATTAGAAAAAGACTAATAATTTATTTCTTAGTTTCTCTCAATTTATTACTCATCCTATTGGAAAGTGACTACTATTTTTACTATTAGAAAAAGACTAATAATAACTTTTGAATCTAGAATTTGTACGTGAGAGGTTCAATCTTTAGGTTCTTACCATGAAATTATTATCATTTAGAAATGATAGGTTTTTTTTATATACAATTTTAGTAATTTTTAACATATATTCCATATCAAAAATACGGAAATCATTGAATCATGCTACATCATTCACTGCTATTATTTTTAATTATATAAAATTAATAAATCTATTTGCGCTTGCCACAAAATAAAATAGTAGTTAATTTTAAAAAAAATGATTCTTATAAAAAGATCTTGAGGTACCTGCTTATTCTTTGGTTCCGGCATTACAAGATCTTGAAAACGGTGCTTGTAACAGAATTTTGTGTTGCACAATTTAAAATCATTGACAAAAGGGGATACAGATTATAGTAAGAAAAATAAAATAAAATTAGAATTTGACAAAAAGGATGTATAAGAGAAATAGAAACCTACACTTTTTCATTCCCTTAGAGAAAGTGAGGGTGAGAATTTATGGTTTTTGTGCATAAATATGACTTTGATGAACCAAGGGAGAAGTTTAAAACATTTTAGTTAGGGAAGAGGTGGGAGAGAGAACATGAAGAGGTGTATTTAAGATATTCTTTTATTCTGGTAATTAAGATAATTAAAGAGGTTACTCTTTTTAACCGTTGCAATACTTAAAAGAAGGCGCGAGAAGGAAAATGAAGAGGTGTAATTAAGAGGTGAATTTTTTATTTTTTTTTAATTTAGAGGTGTATTTAAGATTTTTTTTATTTTGGTAATTAAGATAATTAAGGAGGTGATTTTTTTTAACCGTGGCAATACTTAGAGAAGGTGTGAGAAGGAAGATGAAGAGGTGTAATTAAGAGGTGACTTTTTAGTTTTTTAATTTAGTGCATAAATGAAAAAATAGAGAAAAGAACAAAAAATGAGAACAAAGAAAAAAAATAATTTCTAATTATAGATAGTGCCACATTACCTCTCTTCGACCATGAATTATATTAATATATCGATTTGCCATGACAAAAGGAGATCAAGGGTTTCAATGTGTTAGATTTGGTAATTTTGAATGAATAAATCAAATAAAAAAAGAAAGAAAAGAAAAGAAAACTTAATTAGAACAGGGACACTAGACATGCCTACAAACTGTGATTTGAACCTTTAATTTCACTTGTAAAGATGCACCCAATAATCATTGCACTATCAGACTCTTTGAGCTAGAGTGCACACATGCATATTTAAAGAATTTGTAAGAAATAAAATATTATTCATGCTCCAACACATAGATACACCCCTGTCTCTCATTCCGATGAGCAATCTACCACCAATAGTACCACCAATAAACACCCCCCAAAACCACCGAATAGAGAAAATAGCAAAACAAAAGAAGAGAACTTATCACCACAACATTCGTACCGAGAAATGCTATTGGAACAAAACTCCATGACAACAAGCACGTATTATTCCCAAGAAAATAATGGAAAGGTATATATGCTCCATGAGCATCTACAAGATTAAATCTCACTTTCAGAGAAGGAACAAAATCGTTTATGTCTCCCATGGAGTTACTCCCTCATCATCAAAGTATTTGGTGAACGCGTTACTCACTAATTCCTTCGAAACAAACTTTTCGAGTTGTGGTGCCCATCCGAACGATTACTTTTGATCGATCAAGGATGTGATTTTTACACTTTAAAGCTTGCCCTAGATGAGAACATGATTAAAGCACTGATAGGAAATTTCTTTGGGAATAATTAATTGCTATCTTTGAATCCTATGTTGGTAGTTGATATGTTGATGGAGACTTTAATGAAGTTCTTAATTAAAGCTAGGGATAAGTTTGGAGGGAACTCTATCAACTCTAATAGCTCTAACATATTTTAGGATTTTATTAACAAGTGTAACCTAGTAGATTTGGGCTTTAAAGGTAGCAAATATACTTGGACTAGTAAAAGAGATAGGAATAGATAATATTTAATCCTAGAAAGACTAGATAGGTAATGTCAATTATTCTTGGATTCACACCTATCAAGAAGCTATTGTAACCCATTTACCAGGACACACTCTGACCGCTATCCTCTTTTCATTAGATTATATTTTCCTACTTCAGGAAATAGCAGTTCTCGTCCATTTAGGTTTGAACCTATGTGGTGTGGACACCTATCTTTTCATTGCATCGTCTCCACCTCTTCCCCCCCTTCCCCCCCCGAAAAATCCTTTTACCTCAACAAATTATTTTCAGCTTAAGGCCATAGAGTGGAATAAAAATACTTTTGGTAATATATTCAAGAAGAGGAGGAAGTTAGTTGCCAGATTAGCTGGGATTAAAAAATCTCCTCACTATCAGTTTACTGACTTCATTCTTGAATCATAACTCTTGAAAGAGTATGACTTTGTCCGTAAGCAAGAGGTTGAATTCTCTAAAATCAAGTCTAGAATCAATTAGCTCACTCAGGATGATGCCAATACCATTTTTTCACACATCTACCCTCAATAGGAGGAGAAAGAATATAATCCTACGCATCCAAGATGATATTGGCAACTGGCTGTATGACCAAACTGACATCAAAACCTCTATCATAAATTAGTTCTCCTCCATCTATACCACTTCCTGCACATCATTCTCTCCCCATAAAAGTGGGTTGTTCAGCCCTACACATACTCTAACTGAGGCACAAGCCTCTTCTCTTAGCATCCCTTTAAGAGACTCTAAGATCAAGCAGACTATCTTCTCGTTCTAGGCCCTTAAAGCCCGAGGGCCTGATGGCCTCCATCCTCTGTTCTATCAAAGATACTGATCAATTCTAGAAAACCAATGTCTACCTTATGCAAAGAAGTCTTTCATAATGATATCATGGATCCAAATATGGATTCCATACTCTTATGTCTCATTCCCAAGTGTGTTAATGCATCCGTGCTTAAGAAGTACAGACCTATTGATCTATGCAACACAATCTATAAACTAATCTCCAAGATCATTGTCAATATAATCAAGCCCCATCTCCCTGTTATTATTGAGCCTAGCTAGGCCAGTTTTTCTTCAACAGGAGAGCTACTGATAATGTAATTATTGTTCAAGAATATATGAATTATTTTGGTAAAATAAAAGGGAGTAATGCCAACATGATCCTCAAAATTGATTTAGAAAAGGCTTTTGATCTATTAAATTGGTCTTATATTAGAGAAACCCTCTTAACTTTCAAGTTTTCTCCCAACTCACTAAGCTTGTTATGTTTGGTGTCTGCACTTCCTCAATATTCATTCTTATTAATGGTAGTAAAACTCCATTCTTTGTTCCGATAAGAGGAATAACTCAACGGGACCTTATTTCCCCATACCTATTCATCCACTATATAGAACGGCTCTCTACAATGGTTGACTAACAAGTAAAAGCAAAACAATGGTTTACAAATTACAATCATCATCAGCAGGTCTGGCCCAAAAATTTCTCTCCTCTTCTTTGCTGATGATTTAACACTCTTTGCCAGAGCCAATGTTAGGAATTAAAATATCATTTTACACACTCTCAACACTTCTAATGATGCCTCTAGTCAAAAGATTAATTTTGCAAAATCCAAAGTCGTCTTTTCAGCAAACTGCAACCTACAGACAAGGAGACCACTTTTGAAAATCTAACAATCAAAGGTTAGTAGTACCCTTGGAAAATGCCTAGGTTTTTCATCTTTCATAAGAGAGCCACTAACAGTGACTTTCAGTTTATCGTTGACAACATGCATGCTAAGGTAGTTGGCTGGAAAACAAACTTTCTCAATATGCTGAACACTTGCACAACTCTAAATGGTCCTGACCATCTAGACTTCAGCTTACCCGAAAATAATTTCAATCTTGAGTTATACAACAACACGATATCTCTGGTTTGAAAATTCTTTCTTGAATATGTTTATCGTACATCATCTTCATCCTTTCTTTGTACAAACTAGTGCTTTCAAAAGCATTGTAACGGAACTCATCAAGTTCATGCATCTCTGACTCTACTCGTACCAACAGCCTCCAAGTCAAGATTTAACTGCCTTAACGCCCAAAAAGCTTTATGATCTAACTCCACAAGTAAGTGACACACTTTTTCAAATACCAATTTGTACGGTGACATACCAATCAGAGTTTTGAATGCAGTGCGGTTGGCCATAGTGCATCATCCAATTTTTTCGCTCAATCGGTCGAGTAGCGTTTACAGTTTTGGTCAAAACACTCTTTATTTCTCTGTTTGACACCTCCACTTGCCCACTTGTTTATGGGTGATACGGAGTGGCCACCTTATGGCGAACGCCATATTTCTCCAACAACTTTGCAAAGGCTCGGTTATAGAGGCGGGTGCCTCCATCACTGATGATCGCTCTTGGCGTGCCAAATCGGGTGACGATATTTTTTTTTAGAAAACCAATAACTCCCTTTGTATCATTTGTTGGGAGTGCCACAACTTCTACCCATTTCGAGACACAGTCCACAACTACCTGTATGTACTTGTTGCCATATGAGCTGATAAATGATTCCATAAAATCGATTCCCCATACATCAAATACTTCTACCTCTTGAATTGGGTTCATGGGCATCTCATGTCGACGAGAAATGTTCCCCGTCCGTTGGCACTCATCACAACTCTTTATCCAAAAGTGTGCATCTTTAAACAACGTCGACCAATAAAAACCCGACTCCAGTACTTTAGCAACCTGACTCCACCAAAATGGCCTCCATAAGGCAAATCATGACATGCCTGCAAAATAGAAGCATGGTCTATCTCGGGAATATATCTCCGGATCATATTATCAATACAAATCCTAAACAAATATGGTTCATCCCAGAAATACACGCGACAATCAAGAAAGAACTTTTTCTTACGCATAGAGGACAAGTCATAGGGAACAATACCGCTAGCCAGGTAGTTTGCAATATCAGCATACCATGGCTCTACCTCAAGGCTTGTGGCCAACAGTTGTTCATCCGGGAAGGTTTCCACAATCTCTGCTGCCTCAACCTTCTTCTCCGCTCCTTTCAACCTGGATAAGTGATCCGCCACTTGGTTCTTCGTTCCTTTTTGGTCATGGATTTATAGGTCGAATTCTTGTAGTAGCAGAACCAATCGAATCAGGCCCGACTTTGAATCCTTCTTCTCAATTAGGTACCTGAGAGAAGCATTGTCAGTGTAAACAATTACCTTCGAGCCTATCATGTATGACCTGAATTTGTCAAATACGAACACCACTGCTAGCATCTACTTCTCCGTAGTTTAGTTGGGCACCACTCAGGGTACTTGCATAATAGACTGGGTGAATGACTTTCTCCTTTCGTTGCCCCAACACTGCTCCCACAACATAATCGTTTGCATCGCATATCAGCTCAAATGGTTGCTCCCAGTCAGGTGTAACTATGATAAGTGCAGACACCATACTCCTCTTCAATTCCTCAAAAGCTACCATGTAATCATCAGAAAACACAAAGGGGTGATCTTTTTCAAGCAATTTACATAAATGGTTAGCAATCTTGGAAAAATCTTTTATAAACCACCTGTAGAAACCGGCGTGGCCAAGGAAACTTCTTATTGCCTTGACAGAAGTAGGTGGTGGCAACTTCTCTATTATATCAACCTTAGCACGATCCATCTCTATTATATCAACCTTAGCACGATCCACCTCAATGCCCTTATTTGACACTAGGTGTCCCAAGACTATACCTTCATGTATCATAAAATGACACTTTTCCCAGTTTAGCACCAAATCAGTCTCCATACATCTCTTCAACACTCATTTCAGATTCCTAAGGCAGTCATCGAATGAGTTTCCCACCACTGAGAAATCATCCATAAAAACTTCCATTATGTCCTCTACCATATCTATGAAGATGGCCATCATGCACCTTTGGAATGTGGCGGGTGCATTGCATAGGCCAAACGACATTCTCCGAAAAGCGTAGATGCCATATGGACATGTAAATAACATTTTATCTCAATCCTCTAGGGCAATAGAGATCTGATTATACCCCGAGTATCCATCCAAGAAGCAAAAGAGGGACCTCCCTGCCAATCTATCTAACATCTGATCAATAAATGACAAGGGAAAATGGTCTTTTTGAGTGGCCTTGTTCAATCTTCTGTAGTCCATACAAATTCGCCATCTCGTGACTGTTCTTGTTGAGATCAACTCGTTGTTCTCATTTTGCACCACAGTCATTCCACTTTTCTTTGTCACATACTGAACGGGGCTAACCCAGTTGTTGTCGGAGATGGGAAACAAAATTCTCTCATCTAACCACTTGATCACTTCCTTCTTCATGACTTCTTTCATATTGGAGTTCAACCTTCTTTGATGTTCTCTGGAAGGTCTGTGCCCATCTTGCAATAGAATCCTATGCATACAGAAGGCCAGGCTAATACCCTTAATATATGCAATGGTCCAACCAATTACAATCTTGCACTCTATTAACACTTGCAGAAGCTGTTCTACCTGCACATCTAACAAACCAGATGAGATAATAATAGGTAAAGTCGATTTAGGTACCAAGAAAGCATACCTGAGGTGATATGGTAGCGGTTTCAGTTCCAACTGTGGTGGATCTTCGATCGATGGCTTAACTAGAGGGGTCTTTCTTTCTTCTAAGTGTAAAGACTCAAATTCAAGCTCTCTTTTGCAGTATCCTTGGCCTTCAAGAGCCAACACCCACTCCGCCAAGTCCTCACCATTTTCCTCTTCTAAGTTCATGAGGCAGGCTGCTAGAGGGTCTTTTGCATTAAGTGCCTCATTAGCTTCCTCCATGATCATATCCACAACTTCTATCAAAGAGCAATTTGCAAACTCATTGGGTCACCACATAGACTTTTGCACATTAAATGTTATTTCTTCGATATTTAGCCTCATTGTCATCTCCCCAATTTCACAATCAATCCGAGCTCTTCCTCTGTCCCAGAACGGCCTTCCCAAAATTATGGGAATCTCCTCATCAACCTGGAAGTCCATAATGACAAAATCTGCCGGAAACACGAACTTTCCAACTTGCACAAGTACATCGTCAAGTATACCCTATGGTCGTTTCACCGTTCGTTCAGCTAGCTGTAGTAACATGGATGTGGGCTTTGCTCTTCCAATACCTAACTTTTTATATATATCCAATGACATCAGATTAATGCTCTCCCCAAGTCACACAATGCTTTCGCGAATGCATAGCTACCTATGGTGCATGGAATTGTGAAGCTTCCAAGGCCGGATAGCTTCTCCGCTATAGGTTTTGTCACAACCGCACTACAAGTCTGAGTCAATGTCACAGTTACTAAGTCTTGAAAGTCGAACTTGTGAAACATCAAGTCCTTCATCATTTTTGCATAACCGGGCATCTCCCTCAAAGCGTCAATTAGAGAAATGTTTACCTGAATTTTCTTTAACATTTGCATGAATTTTTTGTGCTGCTCATCCTTCTAATATTTAGCCAACCTTTACCGGAAGGGTGCTGGAGGTCGCTTCCTTCCAGTGACTTGAGTTAGATTCTGCCCCAGCACTGTTTCTGATGCCTTCTCTTGCACTTTCTCAGTCTCTTTTGCAACCTCTTTTGCTTTGCTTGTTTCCTCTTGTGCATGCTATACCGTTACCTCTGTTAACCCTGTTGAATAGTCCACCTCAATTGGTACTGGCACAAGTATCTCAGTTGGTTAGATTTTGCGAGAAATTTCTTGCTCTAGATCAAGATCTCTACCATTTATTAGACTCACCGCCATAAGCTGCTTCGGGCCCTGCACTTTCGGATTGACATGCGTGTCCGCAGGTAACGTCCCTTGGGGACGATTATTCAGAGCCATAGATATCTGTCCTAATAGAATCTTAATGCCTTTTATTGATGAGTCATGCGCTTAAACCTTCTCTTGCATTTTTCCATTGGATCCAATCAGTTGATGCAACATTCCTTTAATTTCAGACCACCCATCATCTTGTTTCACTCTTTGTTGTTGCTGAGGCTGTTGATAAGCTAGTTACTGATTTTACTGATTTTATCCCTGTTGCCTTTGGTAAGGCACGACTTGACCCTATGGTCGCATAGCTCCCGAATTGTTATTGTTATTGTATTGGTGTTAAGCTGGTCTATACTGCTGATTCTACTGCCCCCAATTCTGACCACCTTGCCTCTGGCCTCCATAGTTGCCCACATAGTTCATATTCTTCTGATAGTTCTGGTTGTCACTTTCACCATTCCACGAGCACACATATGGTTGGTTAATTCATGGTGTACATAAGCCCCCATTAGTCAACTATGTGTACCTGCTTCTGGCCTGATTCATCAATCTTCTTAGTGAGGATACTCAATTGCGTCATTAGAGTGGCCATATTCTCGGCTATGAAGTTATTTGGGTCCAAAGCTACTGAGTGAACTACAGGGTTGATTGTAGTGTCTCTTGTTATCCATCCTGAATTTTGAGCCATTTTATCTAACATGACCTTACACTCTCTAAATAATTTGCTCAAAAATGCTCCACTTGCTGAAGCATCAATGTTGGCCTTCAAGCTATGTCACGACCCAATTCCATTATGGACCGTGATGGCGCCCAACACCACCGTTAGGCAAGCCAACATTGATTCACTAGTGGTTTCCCTGTTTAAATAAATTATTAAGTAGTAACATTTCGTTATTTGTTAAAAAGATTTAGAAATTTGCAAGGGTAAAATAAATAAACGGGAGCAATAAGCACAAATCAAAATCATATAAGCAAACCCAAAATCATAAGTCTACTAGTGTGAGTGCCAAGACCCGGTGTCACAAGTGTGTGGGCAATCTAGTAGAATATATAAAGGAATTCTAGCCTACTATCTAAAAGGAAATAGAAAGAAAGGTAAAACATAAGGGAGACTCTAGCTGCTGCAGAACGACTCGGAAATCAGCTCACCGTGAAGTCTCTAGGAGGGGATCAACTACGCGCGTCGGACGGGTAACTAGATGCACCTGCCTCAGATCCTCTACAATTAAGTACAGAAGTGTAGTATGAGTACATAAATAACATGTACCCCGTAAGTATCCAGTCTAACCTCGAAAAAGTAGTCACGAGGGGTCGACTTTGACACTTACTATGGGCTAACAATAATATAATTAAAGTGTTATACTAAGCATGGATTTCATTAATAATACTAAAAGCTCAATAACAGGAAATGATAAGTTCTTCTTTCACAAATATAGATTTCAAGTTCAATTATTTCATTTAACAACTTACATTTCAAGACATTTAAGCGGTATCAATCATGGTGAGTTCCAAATAATTATCATGCGCAAATTATGCCGAGGTTGTATGACCCGATCCAACATAATATTTAAACTGTGCACTGCCAGAGGGTCAAACAACGCGAACCATAGATGCATCTATTTACTACGGAGGCATTCGGCCCGATCCACAAATAGCAATTATTTTCAAAGAAAACACAAATTTCACATTTACAGTCAAGTATAACATTAAATCTTCAAGTAAGTGAATTTAACCTTTTACACTCCTTTTATGAAATTTCCGGCTTGACTCAAGTAATTAAATTAGCAAGTAAGAGCGCAAATATTTCAAATAAAGCATGATATGGGTCCTAAACTACCCGGACAATAGCATATTAGTAGCTACGTACGGACTCTCGTCACCTCGTACGTACGTAGCCCCCACAAATAGGTACATACATTTATTTATTTAACCTATGGGGTTAATTCCCTCTTACAAGGTTAGAAAGGAGACTTACCTCGTCTCAAGGCCTACTTCCAAATTCAAGAATGCACTCAAACCCTCAAATCAGAGCCGAACAAATCCAAAACTATTCAAATAGTGTAAAAACTAATCAATATATGTTCAAAAGTTTATATTCTAACTATCTAAGTGATTACCCATCCCAAAATGCAAGATTCTTAAAATTCACCCCGGGCCCACGTGCCCGGATTCCGTAAATGTTCAAAGAAAGTTGTTACCCATATCCTAAGGAACATAAATATGTGATTTTTTACTAAGTTCCATAATCATTTTTGTGGTAAAATTCCATTTTTATTAAACCCTAATTTTTTCATCTAAACCCATGATTTCTACCAAATTTCATGTTCAAATCTACCCAAAATCTATGTATTAAACTCACATTAAGTAGAGATTACTTACCTCACAAAGTTAGGTCGAAATCCCCTCCTTAAAAGCTCTCCAATCGCCCAAGTATGGAAGAAAATGTGATACAAATTGGCCTAAGCCCGTATTAAATGAGGCTCACTGCCTCAGCGATTTCCGCACCTGCGGTCAAAGAGCCGCACCTGCGCCCTCGCTTCTGCGGACAAGAGTCCGCTTCTGCGGAAATAGCCTAGGCTGGCTGGCGTCGCACATGCGGACGGGTACCCGCTTCTGCGGAGGATGGGTCGCATCTGCGGAACCTGGGCTGCTTCTGCGAGGCTTGGCTCACACCTGCGGCTGGCCAAGTGCAGGTGCGGTTATGACATATCTGGGGAGCTTCATCTCTTGCTCCAAGTTTCTAACTTGGTCCGAGCCTTATCCGATTGGCACTCCCGCACATACCAACAAGTTTGGAATCATAAAACGGACTCGCTCGAACTCCCGGAATGCCCGAAACAACATTAAAACTAAGAATCACACCCTAAAACCAATTGAATCAAACTTAAGAACTTCAACTTCTTCAATTTATTACCAATGCGCCAGAACGTACTTATACTACTCGGAATGACACCAAATTTTACGTGCAAGTCTTAAATAAAATTACAGAACTATTTTCGATCTCGGAATCCCATTTGGACCTCGATATCACCAAAACCCATTCCAAACCAAATTTAAAGAACTTCTAAAACCTTCAAGAACCAACTTTCACTATTAGGCGCCAAAATGCTCCTAGGTTGTCCAAAACCCGATCCGAACATACTCCCAAGTCCGAAATCATCATACAAACCTATTGGAACCATTAAATCCTGATTCCGAGTTCATTTACTCATAATGTTGACCGAAGTCAAACTTGGTCTTTTAAGCCAACCTTAAGTAACCAAGTGTTCCGATCTCAACCCGAACTCTTCCAAATCCCGAACTAACCATCCCCGCAAGTCATACATCAGTAAAAACAAGTACGGGAAGTCTCATTTAGGGGAATAGGGTTCTATAAAGCAAACCTACGGGTCCGGTCGTTACAAGCTATCTGCCAATCCTATGTAAACCCTTACCCCAACATCTAATCTGGAATGCCATGATGTGGACACTTAACTAGCATACCTTTGAACCTCTCCCACGTTTCTTGTAGTGTTTCAGTTGGTTTCTGCCTGAAGCTCAATATCTCATCAACTTGGTTGGCAGTCTTATTGGGTAGGTAGAAAATATTCAAAAACTGCTTGACTAATTCCTCTCAAGTGGTGATGGAGTTTATGGGGAGCAAACTAAGCCAAGTCTGAGCTTCTCCAGTCACCGAGAACGGAAACAATAACAGTTTGATTGCTTCCGGTGTCACATTCGTTTGCCTTTGAGTGACACAAATTGACAAAAAAAATTCAGATGCTGCTGCGGATTTTCAATGTAAGACCTAGAGAACAGTCCCTTGTTCTGCAGCAGATGTAGCATGTTGTTTGTAATTTGAAAAGACTTTGCTTGTATCTGAGAGGCTAAAATTGCGTTTTTCAGATTTTCAGCGATGGGTTGTGCCCAATCATACAAGGCCACTTCTAGCATAAGAGGTGCCACACCCTGATTGATCGCGTCATTCACATTGTTTCGGTTGTTCTGGTCGTCTATGACGTCCCCCATTTCTAGTTTGATCTGTTCTGTTAGGTTTTGTTGTCATTTGTCCTTCTTGTTTGTACGATTTAATGCCTTGAAAGCTTTCTCAGGATCCAGTAATGCTTCAAACAATTCACCAGTTCTTGAGGAGTTTCTAGACATGCACCTGTAACACACAAGACTACAAACGTAAGAATTTCAATATAATGAATTTAAAATGAAGAAAATTGACTAAACTTAGAATCCTAGCAATTCTTCTAGCTGTAATTAATAACAATGTTAATTCCTCGACAACGACACCAAAATTTGATCACGCCCAACTACGCTTCCTAAGAGGTCTAGCGGTCGTTGCAAATATAATCTGGTTGACAAGTCCGGAGTCGAATCCTACAGGGAATTGACCTATTAATCACAACCACTAGTTTCACAAGAATTCAGATAATCAATCTACAGAAATACTAAATATCGATTTGAGTGTTTAAGAACTAAGATAAGAGTAATTAAAATGCAGTAATTTATAACTAACAGAGCAAATATTGTAGACAAGATTTGGAAAAGTCTAGGGTTATGATTTCCCCTATTGTCGAAATCTCCCTCGCTACGTTTCCTATAAATTCACCTAAGTATTCTCTCCCAATCATGATAACTTTGGGTGTCGTAGCTCTCTCTCGAGCAACTACCACAATTTACTAGACATATTCTCTCGAACTACGCTAGCTGACACTAATTCACCGCTCACTATGACCGCACTAAGGTTTCGTTATCTCTAATCCCGCCTTTAAACCCTCCATATTGATCTCTCAAATACGTTAGGAGTGGTATTGTTTAACAACTACCTAAATGTGTACTCTCTATCGAGTAATACATACTAAATAGGCACAATTAAATGAGAGCTCTTCAATTAACAACAACGAAAATATAGTTGAACACGTAGAGAAAGATCAACGGAAAATTTATATTAAACGTAGTGAACAAATCATCCTCCAATAGGTTCCATCAACCCTAGATGGGAAGGTTTAACTACTCATAACCATACTAACAATCATGATAGTAATTGAAAGCATTAAAATACAAATTAAGGAAGAATGGAAGAGAAAAACTCTTACGATTCGTTGCTTCTAACTGTTCCCGTATACTCTTTCCTCTCCAATAATGTCTAACCCCCAAGAAATAGGTTTAGAACCCATTTTATACATGTTGGGAGTGTGTAGGGTCGAAACTACCAAGTCCTAGCTGAATTAGGATGAAATTTGCCCTTAGCCGTCTCACTTGGCGCCTGGCGCCAACCTGCACACCGAAATTTGTCCACTTCTGTGCTATTATGCCATTGGCGTTTTGGTTGGTGTCTGACGCCAACCTGGCACCAAAATTATACTCTCTCCAAATTATTCAATTTGTTTACTTCACTTTGCATGCAATCTTGCCAAATCACTTCAAATTGACTCCTACACATATAAACATCATTATTAAGCTCGAGTCACAAATATTTACACCGAAGTTAATAAGATTGAGTATAATGCAAGGCAAATTACATGCAAAAATATGAATTTTTAGCCTAACATCAGTAGGTTAAAGCGCTAGTGTGATCTCTCTCATAAAATTATCTTATTTGTTAGTTTAATTTTGCATATTGTTTATATGTATATTTAATACAATATTGTGAAGAAGCGGTTGGGCTAAGGTGTGTCCGGGTTACATATTTTCCTTGTCTAACTATAACCTTTGACCACACCCTAATTATGAATCTATGACCCCAACAAGAAAAATAAATTATTCACTCCATTCAGTTTTTTAATTTTTTTTTGTAATTAGGATAATTTATATCCCCTATGTTTCAAAAGATTGACATTATTTCATTATTAGTCCGTTTCAAAAAGATTGGAGCCTTTCAATATTTCCTTAATAGGAAGTATTTATAGCCACACAAATAATATGACAGGTTGCAGACCACAAGTTTCAAATATTTTACTGACACACAAATGCTATGGCTTTTTTAAGATTACGTATCTCACAAGTCCTCCTTTCTTTATTAAAATTTGTACCAAGTCAAACTAGGACAATATTTTTGAAACAAATGGAGTATAAATAAGAAGCTAAGCCAAAATAACAGAGGATGGGACGACAATTTGTGCAATTGTTAAGAGGTTATAGCTATGTTACTATTACAAAGAATTGTTTTTCTTTTTCAGAAGAAGTTCCTAAGATGTCTGCCCAGATATGCTCATTTACAAACATTGGAGTATCACAACTACTAGATTTCCAAAAAGCTTTTTATTAGCACCCTCCTTTGCTAGAACATCTCCTATTTTATTATGCTCCCTGAAGGCGTACTTGATCTACTGATTTCCAATTGTTGCATCATCAACCTGCAATCTTGAACAGTAGGCTCGTAGTGGTACTTCTTGTTTGAATCATATTGATTACCCTAGTTGAGTTTATGAAATTTCTAATAGTGCCAGATTGTGCTCAACTACTAATTTAAGTCCTCCATAAAATCTGTTAGTTCAGAATTTTTGTTAATAGAATGAGAAATTCCTCGCATGAAGCCAATGACCAGTCTCCATTGCTATTTATGATTAGGCCTCATATTCTCCCAACCCCAGGGTTATCTATACATGATTCATGGGTATTAAATTTACATTTACCTCTATCAAGAGAGATCCATTTAATATTAATAGCAGTGAAAATATTGTCACCCCAGCTATATTTCGAGGTTGTAAGGCCCCATAAACATTCGACAAGTAAGTTTTTTATGGTGCAAAGGTAAGCTAATATGCCACAATAACGGATTTTTGGATTGTGCAATGCGTCGCGAAGTTGGTAGAAGAATTGGCAGAAAACGACGATTCTGTGGTCCATTATGCTATCGCAGACCTGTTTCGCTGACCACGAAATGAATAAGAAGCAACTCAAATTGACAAACCATTTTATGGCCATTCTGATGGCCGCACAACCATTCTCCTACCGCGAAATTGCATCGTAGAATTAACCAGACCCAACCCAGAATTTGAAAACCATTTTGAGGCCATTCTGTTGGCCACATATCTGTTCTAGTACCACGAAATTACACCACATAATTGACTTCGGGGGGTTATTTTTGGAAATTATCTTATCCAACCCTATTTTGATATAAAGCCTTAGGTTATTTTATAAGATATAACTTGATGTTTTAGAGTGAGTGTATCAATTTGGAGAGAAAGGGAGAAGCTCTATCAAATTATACTCTCCAATTCTTGCTCAAACCTTGGGGATTTAAGGGGGAAACTCACAAGACCTTCTACTTACAAGGTAAGACTTCATCCCTAGCTTTAAACAAATGTTTAATAATGGGTTTAGGTAGTATGTTATCATGGTGGGGATTATGGGATGGTGACCGGAATCCATAAGCCCCCAATCTCGAATTTGGGAGTATGTGAAGACTTGAAAATATTATTTTGGTGGGTTTGAAGCAAATGGTTGGGCATGCATGTGACTAATGATGGTTAATGGGTGTTGTAGGGATATTGTATATTGGTTGGCGGCTTGAAAATGCATGGTGAGGGTAGAGGAATTTTTATTATAGGACATTGTAATCGATTTCGCGTATTAGGTGTTTGACGAAAAGTCAAAATGAGCAAAATCTAAGAACACCATCCTAACTATTGTTAAATTTGATTATCTTTCTATATATTGAGGTTTCTAGGAGTTTGGGATGTCGTAGTCATCTAAGGAAAGCTTAAAAGGTATGTTGGCTAAACTCCCTACGCAGAATCAGATACTATGATCTCACTGTAAACTCCAAGTACGGTTGATCGGAGTACCAATTCTTATCATGTTAGATTGTCTTGAACACATGATTTATCATATACCGATATACTCAAGTCTTGTTTCAATTTCTATCCCTATTCACTCCTACAAAGATACTTCAAATGAGGTTGATTTAACGAATATCTATGATTCCAATTTATGTTTCAAATAAAATGGGTATAGTTTCCGTGTAAATATTTCCAATGTGTTATAAGCTCTTACATTCTCATGGATAGAAGCTATGGTGTTCCTAAATGTCCTAAGTGTTCTTAATATTATATGGTCACCCGTGGAAAGTAAAAGGAAGTGATAATATGAACATCAAATGTGACCGCTTGCCAAAATGAGGATTATGAGGCATTGTATGTTCCAATGGTTTCAATCATAGTATGTATGCTTCTAAAACAATAAATGCAAATGACTTTGATGTTAAGTTCCCACGAATCATGAACTTAGCTAATGAACGTAAGATGACAAGAGAGTACATAACAAGATGAAAGAGAGATGTCCTATTCTAAATAAGGATGAACCTTAAGAAAAGAAATTGGGTCCATGAACTATTAAAATATATTTATTGATTCACCATATGTGTGTTAATGTAATAAGATGTGTTTCTCCATGATGATCATGGACATGAAGTATTCCAATAATCCGGGAACTTACGACCTTAAATGTATTGTTAATCATGTCGCTTTGAGCTTATATATGGTCATGTGCATAATTATGTGTTATGAACCCTATGGACGGTCTATGAAACACGTAGGTGCATAGTATGGATAGACCCTATGGACGGTCTATGAAATGCATAGATGTATAGTATAGGTGAACCCTATGGACTGTCTATGAAATGCATAGGTGTATAGTATGGATAGACCCTATGGACGGTCTATGAAATGCATAGATGTATAGTATAGGTGAACCCTATGGACTGTCTATGAAATGCATAGGTGTATAGTATGGATAGACCCTATGGACGGTCTATGAAACACATAGGTGTGTAGTATAGGTGAACCGTATGGATGGTCTATGAAACACATAGGTTCATAGTATGGATAGATCCTATGGACGCTCTGTGAAACGTATAGGTGCATAGTAAGAGAGGGCTATGGACGATCAGGTGAGACGCATATCCAGCATGAACAATAGGTTCCATTTTCATTTCCTTTGTTTGTACATGTTAAATTTACATTATATTTGGTATCTCACGCATAGTTCATATGGCTCACTTGATTCCAAAAGAAGTTCAGAATAATGTAAGTATAATAAGACGTGACATGTGATTCTGTGAGTCGTTTCATAGTTTCTTGATGTACTTCATTTGCCTTTTATTTGAATTACCGTATTTATAAAGTTATGTATCCATCATGAGAAGAATTTTTAGCCATTGAGCTGAATGTATTTAATTTAAAAGTCAAGATCTAATTATGTTGTGGTAAATCATGCATGAGTAATGATGTAACGTGGGCTGGCTTGACTGGGTTAATTCAGTTGATCGCTGGTCACACTCCCCAAGGTTGGGGCTTGACAAGCTTGGTATCTGAGCACAAGGTTTAAGAGTCCTAATATGTCATGAAGCTGTGTAAGTAGAGTCCCTCTTATCGGTGTATTGCCGACCACACTTATAATAGGGAGGCTACAACAAAATTTAAAAAATATTTCTCTTCTTCTATTCTAGATCGTGTGTTAAGGTTCCGAGTTAGTCTAGGATTTCCTTTGTCAATATCAAGGAATATTACTCGTCGTGCTACAAAAAGAGAAAAGCCCAACGATTAAAGAAATGACGCACATAGCAGGCATAATGTGTGAGGTGACCAATTATCCTCGTAATGGAGGAAGGAAAAGTCAAGGATACGACCAAGGTAAGCAAGGTCATAGAGTTAGCCTCAAGAATGTGAGACTTCCTGAATGGGTTATTGAGGATTATATATGGATGTAACAAGTAGGGGTGTTAATGCAAACCCAAAAAATTGAACCAAACCAAAAATCGATTCAAACCGACCAAAAAACCCGATACTTTTTAGGTTTGGTTTGGTTTTGGTTTTGAATTTTAAAAATCGATTAAAATTGGTTTGATTTTGATTTTAATTAAAAAATAACCGAAAAAACCTAACCAAACCGATTATATAAGTAGCTATTTAAATTTATTTATTACACCTCTATATGTGTATATTTTATATAAGGTTTCTAAAATTTTATGGTATATATTAGCTGTTTGTATTTTAAGTCTAGTTATTTGCTATTATAATAATCTAATTCTTTGCCTTTACATTCTAGTTTTATTGGTAGTTTTCTTTTGCTAAGTACAATAATTTATTTCATGTAAAAAATAATCATTTTTTAATTGAGTACTTAAATTATTCATCACTAGTTGATTCAATTATCATCAATATATCTCGGTAAATGATAGATTTCTCAAAGAGCAATTAGTTTGATAGTGTTATGTTGAAAATGTAGTTGCCGGAATATGTGTTTGGTAGTGTATGTATCATATTTAAGAAAAAAACCGATAAATAATTGAAAAAATTGAAAAACCGACAAAAACCAAATCGATAAAAAATCGACTTAATTGGTTTGGTTTGGTTCCAATATTTGAAGAACCGACTTACTTGGTTTGATTATTTTTAGGAAAAAATGATCCAAACCGAACCATGAACACCCCTAGTAATAAGAAAGCTCAATTTTCATAAATGATTGGGATTTTACAGAGATTCGCGCATGGATTTCAAATATGAAGCGAGGGATGGCACATGAATAAGTTATGTATGGGCCCCATAAAGGTTGATTCTGAAACTATAGAATAGTAAAATATTTTAAAGACCACCCTGGGATAGAGAAGTTAAGAGCCAAGTGCGAAAGTTCTGCCCCCATGCTTTTAGGAGGATTAGCTGAGATAGGATAAGCTACCAACGACCAGTGTGGTGCATGTTAATGAAGTTACACAAATTTCTCATGGGTCAAGGCAAAAGAAGAGGTAGAAATGTGTTGAGCACGATATTGACGACATATTTTTGGTGCAAGGAAGATATACCAAGGAAGACGATCCTTAGAATATAGTAGGGGTCAATCAAGGTTTTGCTTTGATGGGCCATGACCAAGTAGCTCATCGAGGGGCGGTTGAATGCAAAATGAAATGAATCATGTGGGTATAATAGGCAAGTCCATGGTATTGAAATCACGATATATAGAATAAAATATTTAAGAGGGTAACCACCTCCAAGGAGATATGGGTATATCCAATAGACATAGGGTCGACTAGTGCATATGGGTGGGGTATGAGAACCATGCTTATGTACCTAAGATTTGGAAAGATAAATGACTAGCTTAGGCCCATGATGTGTGAATATTATGATCTGAAGGGTAATGGTGGTGCCGTGTGTCTCTCTCTCAGGATACAAAGAGTTATGAATGAAAGAATGATAAGTTCATTGCGCCATCTAATCCTTGTTTGGAAATGGCAAGTCCCTCAACCCCTTCAACCTTGTTCCATGGTGTGTTTGAATAAGTATGACCATAGAGTTACATGCCTTGTATGTTTAACCATGGGGTGATACCTTTTTACATGTCTGGACCTTCAACCACGGTATATTTAATTCATATGGGGATGACGAGGTAAGATGATAATGGGAATTGGGAGGGGGAAGTCACAGGTGTTAACCTAAGGTTGTAACACAATTTAAGTAATTAGGAAGGATGTTTAAGGGATTATACATATAAGAGAAAGGTGGGGGTGAATGTGTATGCCCTTAGTTACTCTATAGGCATATGTACATAAGCTTTCACATGTAAAGAAACTCAAGTTGCTTTTAGTTATGTTCAAAGTATCATTTTCAATATCCAAATGTGGATAAATGTGATTAGGATGTTTCGCGAATGTTACATGAGGCTGAAGGGTGATGCTAGAAATTTGAAGATCATGTTTTGTATTTTCTCTTCAAAGTAGAGGTTTAGGAAGAGCAAGAGAAGTTGAATGGAGCCCATAATGATGTACTCTAGTATGTCGAATCACGACTGGGTCAAAGAGTGGCCATAGAAATGTGTTTTGAGGAGTATAGGGCCAATGAAGGCCGTGGTTACCGTGTATTGGGTTGTTGTCACAGTGTGTGGTGCCTTTTAGGCAGGAGATGTAAATCCCTCGTGGGATGGTCCAAATTTGGTACATCAGAGTTGATAGGGGCAAGAACTCGTTTACTAAACTATGGATAAAGTCAAGATCATCACAGAATTGTTGTGTTTTAAAAGAATGTTAGGAGTTTACTTTCTATGAGTTATGTTCAAACTTGTACAATTTATGCAAATGCCCCATTTTGGGTAATATAATGCCCCATTTCAATATCCAAATGTGGATAAATGTGATCAAGATGTTTTGCAAATGTTACATGTTGCTGAAGGGTGATGCTAGAAATTTGAAAATCATATTTTGTATTGTGTCTTCAAAGTAGAGGTTTAGGAAGAGCAAGAGAAGCTCATGGTGCCCATAATGATGTACTCTAGTATGTCGAATCACGGTTGGGTCAAGGAGTGACTATAGAAATGTGTTTTGAGGAGTATATGACCAATGAAGGTTGTGGTTACCGTATATTGGGTTATTGTCACACTGTGTGGTGCCTCGTATGGCAAGAGATGTAAATCCCTTATGGGATGGTCCAAAGTTGGTACAGCAGAGTTGATAGGGGCAATGACACGTTCACTAAACTATGGAGAAAGTCAAGATCATCACGGAATTGTTGTGTTTGAAAAGAATGTTAGGACTTTACTTTCTATGAGTTATGTTCAAACTTGTACAGTTTATGCAAATGCCCCATTTTGGGTAATATAATACCTACGATGTTATGGTTGGTGTTGCTTTCTGTCTATGGTGCAATGTTGTGTTACCTATATGTTGTTAGGATTGATTTATGGGATTCTCTAATAGGTGGATAGCCCCAAATGCAGAGGAAATTCTACCGAAAGTTTTGAAAACTTTAGGTGTTAGCCAAAATTTTGGGGGGCTTGGGGTGTGAATAAAGAGCTAAGTCATATTGGGTGTTTTGTGGCATACCCTAACCCTCATTCGAGGATGAATGATCCTAAGCCTGGGAGGATGCAAGGCCCCATAAAAGTTCGTCAAAAATTTAAATGTTTTATGGTGAAAAGGTAATCTAATGTGCCGCAATATGAATTTTGGGATTATGTAATGCATCGCGGAATTGGTGGAAGAATTGGCAGACAACTACGATTCTGTGGTCCATTGTGCTATAGAGGATCTGTTCCGCTGACCACAGAATCACCACAGAATGAATAAGAAGCAACTCAAATTGACAAACCATTTTGTGGCCATTCTTCTAGACGCATAACCATTCCGCTACCGCGAAATTGCATCGCAAAATTGTCCAGACCCAACCCGGAATTTGAAAATACTTTTGTGGCCATTCTGTTAGCCGCATAACTATTCTGCTCCCGCAAAATTGCATCGCAAAATTGACATACGATTTTGTGGCCATTTTGCTGGCTACATATCTGTTTTGCTACCATGGAATTGCACCACATAATTGACTTTGGGGGGTTATTTTTGGAAACTATATTATCCAACCCTATTTTGATATAAAGCCTTAGGTCATTTTATAAGATATAACTTGATGTTTTAGAGTGAGGGTATCAATTTGGAGAGAAAGGGAGAAGCTCTATCAAATTATACTCTCCAATTCTTGCTCAAACCTTGGGGATTCAAGAGGGAAACTCACAAGACCTTCTACTTATAAGGTAAGACTTCATCCCTAGCTTTAATGAAATGTTTAATAATGGGTTTAGGTAGTATGTTATCATGGTGAAAATTGTGGGATGGTGACCGGAATCCATAAGCCCCCAATCTCGAATTTGGGAGTATGTGAAGAATAGAAATATTATTTTGGTGGGTTTGAAGCAAATGGTTGGGCATGCATGTGACTAATAATGGTTGATGGTTGTTGTAGGGATATTGTTTATTGGTTGGCTGCTTGAAAATTCAAGGTGAGGGTAAAATAATTTCTATTATGGGACCTTGTAATAGATTTCACATATTAGGTGTTTGATGAAATGTCAGAATGAGATAAATCTAGGAATACCTTCCTAACTATGGTTAAATTTGGTTATGTTTCTATAGATTGAGGTTGCTAGGAGTGTGGGATGTTCTAGTAATCTAAGGAAAGCTCAAGCAAGGTATGTTGGCTAAACTCCCTCCGTGGAATCGAATTCCATGATCTCACTGTGAACTCCAAGTACGGTTTCTCGGAGTACCAATTCTTATCATGTTAGATTGTCTTGAGCATATGATTTATCATATGCGGATATGCTCAAGCCTTGTTTCAATTTCTATCCCTATTCACTCCTCCAAAGATACTTCAAATGAAGTTGATTTAACGAATGTCTATGATTCCAATTTATGTTTCAAATGAAATGGGTATAGTTTCCTTGTAAATATTTCCAATGTATTATAAGCTCTTACGTTCTTATGGATATAAGCTATGGTGTTCCTAAATGCCCTAAGTGTTATTAATTTTCTATGGTCACCCATGGAAAGTAAAAGGAAGTGATAATATGAGCATCAAATGTGACCGCTTGCCAAAATGAGGATTATGAGGCATTGTATGTTCCAATAGTTTCAATCATATTATGTATGATTCTAAAACTATCAATGAAAACGACTTTGATGTTAAGTCCCCACGAATCATGAACTTAGCTAATGACCTTAAGATGACAAGAGAGTACATAACAAGATGAAAGAGAGATGTCCTATGCTAAATAAAGATGAACCTTAAGAAAGGAAATTGGGTCCATGCGCCATTGAAATCTACTTATTGATTCACCATACATGTGTTAATGTAATAAGATGTGTTTCTCCATGATGATCATGAAGATGAAGTATTCCAATGATCCGGGAACTTACGACCTTAAATGTAATGTTAATCATGGCGCTTTGAGCTTATATATGCTCATGTGCATAATTATGTGTTATGAACCCTATGGACGGTCTATGAAATACATAGGTCCATAGTATGGATAGACCCTATGGACGTTCTATGAAACACATATGTGTATAGTATAAGTGAACCCTATGGACGGTCTATGAAACGCATAGGTGTATAATATAGGTGAACTCTATGGACGGTCTATGAAATGCATAGGTGTATAGTATGGATAGACCCTATGGACGGTCTATGAAACGCATAAGTGTGTAGTATAGGTGAACCGTATGGACGGTCTATGAAACGCATAGGTGTATAATATAGGTGAACTCTATGGACGGTCTATGAAATGCATAGGTGTATAGTATGGATAGACCCTATGGACGGTCTATGAAACGCATAAGTGTGTAGTATAGGTGAACCGTATGGACGGTCTATGAAACGCATAGGTGTATAATATAGGTGAACTCTATGGACGGTCTATGAAATGCATAGGTGTATAGTATGGATAGACCCTATGGACGGTCTATGAAACGCATAAGTGTGTAGTATAGGTGAACCGTATGGACGGTCTATGAAACGCATAGGTGTATAATATAGGTGAACTCTATGGACGGTCTATGAAATGCATAGGTGTATAGTATGGATAGACCCTATGGACGGTCTATGAAACGCATAAGTGTGTAGTATAGGTGAACCGTATGGACGGTCTATGAAACGCATAGGTGTATAATATAGGTGAACTCTATGGACGGTCTATGAAATGCATAGGTGTATAGTATGGATAGACCCTATGGACGGTCTATGAAACGCATAAGTGTGTAGTATAGGTGAACCGTATGGACGGTCTATGAAACGCATAGGTGTATAATATAGGTGAACTCTATGGACGGTCTATGAAATGCATAGGTGTATAGTATGGATAGACCCTATGGACGGTCTATGAAACGCATAAGTGTGTAGTATAGGTGAACCGTATGGACGGTCTATGAAACGCATAGGTGTATAATATAGGTGAACTCTATGGACGGTCTATGAAATGCATAGGTGTATAGTATGGATAGACCCTATGGACGGTCTATGAAACGCATAAGTGTGTAGTATAGGTGAACCGTATGGACGGTCTATGAAACGCATAGGTGTATAATATAGGTGAACTCTATGGACGGTCTATGAA
>AWOL01S0088661.1:0-10666 GCA_000715115.1 Nicotiana otophora | reverse complement strand
TACTGTTAAATCCAAAAAGTTAAAACCGCGGCTTGCAAGCTCACCACGAAGAATTTCTGCTATTATTAATCTCTACGCCTACTTAGGCATCACAGAATCCAGGTTTTTAGGAAACCATTAATGAGGCCTTACATACACCCTCTTCCCAGCTGACTTGGTGAGCCCCACTTCATTGCGGCGTCATGTATCTTTTGTTCCTTATGTATTATGTTTGAGGTATAGCCGAAGCCTTTTTGCCGGCATTATCATAGTACTCTTCATTATGTATAGAGGCTCCGTAGATATAGTGTGGGTTGTATATTGGTGATGGGAAGGTCAATCAATGTTATGTTGTGGTTGTATTAATTATTCCATTTCAGACTATGAAAAATGTGTGTGAAATGTGAGACTTTAAAATTATGAAACTAATTGTAATGAATTGGTATTGTAGACATGATCACCTTATTGGCTAATTAATGAAAATATGTATTATCTCCATTTAGGTATGAGTTTGGGTAGAAAAACATATAACTAGTTTGCTTGGCCGGGTTCACTCGGTTGAACGCCGGTCGCGCTCCTCGATTTTGGGGCATGACAAACGTGATATCAGAGCCTATGTTTTTAAAGTGTCCTAGGATGTATCAGAGCCGTGAAGTAGAGTCCTTCTTATCAGTGTGTTGTCGACCACATCAATAATTAGGATGCTACATGGGCATTTAGGAATAATACCCTTCTTTCATGTTCTCGATCGTGCGATAAAGCTGATTGTAAGATTATTCGTTCTTTAACTCGTATTTTGCTCTAACTTTCAGTATATGGAACCTAAGAAGAAGGCAAAAACTAGCCAAACAGCTAATGTCACCCCAGGAGTGGCAATTGATTCTATATTTAATGATGCAGGCGAGCACCCAAGGAGTCAGAATATTCCTCCAGTTACTACACTGCCTGAATCTACTACAACTTATCAGACCGCACTTGTCCCTACAACTACTGAGGGTGCAACGGTCCCTCCAACAGATATACCAGTTCCACCTCCAGTTCTAGCTTCCGATTATGGTGTTTCTAATGTTGATCTTAGGGGAGCCATACAGATGTTGGCTCAGATAGTGGCTTCCCAGGCCTAGAGATCAAATGTTGCACCCACTTCTTCCAGTCAACTAGGGGATTCTGCTAGTTCCAAGGTGAACAGGTTTCTCTAGTTGGATCCTGCAGTGTTCACGGGTACTAACCTAGAGGAGGACCCCCAAGGCTTCATTGATGAGATGCACAAAACTCTCTGAGTTATGTGTGCTACTGAGACAGAGGCAGTGGAATTGGCTTCCTATCGCTTGAAAGAGGTGGCATACTCTTGGTTTGAACTATGAGAGGAGTCCCGTGAAGAAGGGAGCCCTTCGGCGATGTGGGGTGAGTTTGCCAATGCCTTTAATGATCATTTGTTGCCTGCCGAGACTAAGGTGGCCCGTGCTGCCGAGTTTGAGAACCTGAGGCAAGGTAGATTGAGTGTGTGCGATTACCATATGAGATTCGCGTACCTGTCCAAGTATGCTATGTAAACGTTGCCCACTATGGAGCCTAGAGTGTGTCGATTTGTGCAGGGCCTTAGTACCTTGCTAATTAATGAGGCCGCTACATCTGCCTTGAATTCTGATATGAACTATGGTAAGATGGTGGCATTCTCTCAAGCCACATAAATCCACAAATTGAAGAACATAATGGAGCGAGAGGGTAGTAATAAGGCTCGGTCTACGGGAAACTTTTATGGTTTTTCTAGTGGTGGCAGGCCAACATTCAAGGGAGGGTCGTCAAGGCCATCTCAGTCCTTTGCTCAGTCTTTGGCTAGTGCACCACCAGAAGGGCCCAGTCAACAGCAGTAGTGGAGTCGTTTCATGCCTAATCAGGGCAACAAAGGCTCCTATCAGTAGTGTCATCATGGTGGTAGATTCCAGCTACAGAGGAGGCCCCCATGCCCTAGGTGTGTAAATATGCACCTAGGAATATGCTACATGGACTTACCCATATGCTACAGATGCGGATTGAGGGGTCACATTCAGAGGGATTGTCGTTCGTCCCGCCAGGGTGCGGGCAGGGCACAAGCACAGCTAGCCAATTCTACAGCTATTACATCCACAGGACCTCCTCCATCTCGAGGCACTCCAACACCCACATGGCGTAGTGCAGCTAAGGGCCGGGCACAGAGTTCGGGAGGATCCGACTGTTTCTATGGTATGAGGGGTCGTCAGAATTCAGAGGCTTCTCCAGATGTTGTTACAGGTATATTAACTGTCCAATCTCATGATGTGTATGCTCCTATTGATCCCGGATCCACTTTGCCATTTGTTACTCTTTATGTTGCTATGGAATTTGGGATAGAACCGGAACATCTTCATGAGCCGTTCTTTGTATATACTCCGGTAAGTNGCACATAGTTCGGGAGGATCCGACTGTTTCTATGGTATGAGGGGTCGTCAGAATTCAGAGGCTTCTCCAGATGTTGTTACAGGTATATTAACTGTCCAATCTCATGATGTGTATGCTCCTATTGATCCCGGATCCACTTTGCCATTTGTTACTCTTTATGTTGCTATGGAATTTGGGATAGAACCGGAACATCTTCATGAGCCGTTCTTTGTATATACTCCGGTAAGTGAGTCTATTTTGGCCGTGCGGGTTTATAGGGATTGTGTTGTCACGTTGCATGGTCGGGACACAATGTCCGATCTCATTGAATTGGGGATAGTTGATTTTGATGTAATAATGGGAATGGACTGGCCTTATTCATGTTTTACCAAGCTTGATTGCCGAACCAGGACTGTTAGTTTCAAATTTCCAAATGAGCCAGTCATTGAGTGCAAAGGGGATGATGTGGTACTGAAGGGTTGGTTTATTTCTTACCTTAATGCCGCTAAGATGATCAACAAGGGATGTATTTACAATTTGGTCTGAGTTACCGATACCGATGCTGAGGCACCTACACTTGAGTCTTTTTGGATGAGCTCCCTGGGATCCCACCAGATAGGGAGATTGATTTTTGGATTTATGTGATGCCAGAAACACAACCTATATCTATTCCGCCCTACAGAATGGCACCAGCAGCATTGGAGGTAAACGAATAAATGAGAGATTTGTTAGAGAAAGGTTTCATCCGGTCGAGTGTGTCACCTTGGGGCTCAAGGTGTATTGACTATCGCTAGCTCAACAAGGTCAACATCAAAAATAAATGCCCACTACCAAGGATAGATGACTTGTTTTATCAATTACAAGGTGCTAGGTACTTCTCCAAAATGGATTTACGATCCGGGTATCACCAATTGAAAATTAGAGAGCAGGATGTTTCGAAAATAGCTTTTAGAACCCGATATGGGCATTTTGAATTTTTGGTGATGTCTTTCAGGCTAACAAATGCCTCGGCAGCCTTCATGGATCTTAGAACCGAATTATCAAGTCGTTCCTCGATTACTTTGTGATAGTGTTCGATGATGATATTCTTGTATATTCACAAAGTAGAGAGGACCATGTTGATTATCTCAGGGTAGTTCTGCAAACCCTGCACCAGCACACGTTATATGCAAAGTTTTCAAAATGCGAATTTTGGCTTGAATCTATCATATTATTGGGTCATGTCATCTCTAGTGAAGGAATTAAGGTTGATCCTTAGAAAATTGCAGCTGTGAAGAATTGTCCGAGGCCTACAACTCCAACGGAGATTCACAGTTTCTTAGGCTTAACAGGATATTAAAGAAAGTTTGTGGAGGGGTTTTCTACTCTTGCCTCTCTATTGACTAAATTGACGCAAAGGACAATTAAGTTCCAATGGTCAGATGCTTGTGAAAACAGTTTCCAGGAGTTGAAATCAAGATTGACTACGATACCAGTGTTGGCCCTACCAGAGGGTATAGATGGATTTGAGGTATATTGTGATTCTTCAAGGATCGGGCTTGGGTGTGTATTAATGCAACATAGTAAGGTGATAGATTATAATTCTAGGCAACTAAAGAATCATGAAAAGAACTATCACATGACTTAGAACTCGCAGCGGTGGTATTTGCATTGAAAATTTAGCGTCGGTATTTATATGAGGTCCATGTGNATCATGAAAAGAACTATCCAACACATGACTTAGAACTCGCAGCGGTGGTATTTGCATTGAAACATTGGCGTCATTATTCATATGGGTTCCATGTGGATATATTCACAGACCATAAGATGCTTCAATTTATTTTCAAACAGAAGGAGCTGAATCTGAGGTAGAGAAAATGGCTTGAATTACTCAAGGATTGCAACATTGATATTTTATATCATCCGGGGAAGGCTAACGTTATGGAGGATGCTCTTTGACGGAAATCTATGGGTAGTTTAGCACACTTGAAGGCATATCAAAGGCCATTGACCAAGGAAGTTCACCGATTGGCTAGTTTGAGAGTTCGTCTTGTGGACTCTAATGAAGGAGGGGTGATTGTGCAAAATAGGGTTGAATCATCACATATTGTTGAAGTCAAGGAGAAGCAATACAACGATCCATCATCAGCATAACTGAAAGAGGGAATTCATAAACATAAGACCATGGCATTTTCTCTTGGCATGGATGATGGTACACTAAGGTACCAAGGATGACTATGTGTACCAAACGTGGATGCTCTTCGAGAAAGAATTATGACTGAGTCTCACACTTCTAGGTATTTTGTGCACCCCGGTTCTACAAAAATTTATCATGATCTTAGGAAGTCTATTGGTGGAATGATATGAAGAGGAACGTAGCAGACATTGTGGCGAAGTGTCCAAATTGTCAGCAAGTGATGGTCGAACACCAAAGGCCCGGTGGGTTGATGCAGAACATAGAAATTCCAATGTGGAGTGGGAAACGATTAATATGGACTTTTTAGTAGGATTACCTTGTACTCCTCATAAGTTTGACTCGATTTGGGTGATTGTGGATCGACTCATGAAATCAGCATACTTCTTACTGGTTAAGACTGCCGATACGGTGGAAACATATGCTTAGTTGTATATCAAAGAAATAGTCAGGTTGCATGGCACTCCAATTTCTATCATTTCTGATCGGGGGGCACTGTTCACGGCTAATGTTTGGAAGAAATTTCAGCAAGGTCTGGGTACTCAGGTGAATCTTAGAATAGCCTATCACCCGCAGATAGACGGGCAGGCAGAGCGGACTATTGAAACGCCTTATGATGATCATTTGCCACTCATAGAATTTGCCTAAAACAATAGTGATCATTCATGCATACAGATGGCACCGTACGAGGCTTTATATGGAAGGAGATGTGGATCTCCCTTTGGGTGGTTCGAGATTGGAGAAGCAGTGTTGATAGGGCCAGACCTCATGCATTAGGCCATGGAAAAACTTAGGATCATTAAGGAGCGGTTGAAGACTGCTCTGAGTCGATTGTTCGTCGTAGGGATTTGGAGTTCAAAGAAGATGATTGGGTATTCTTGAAAGTTTCCCCCATGAAAGGTGTAATGTGATTTGGTAAGAAAGGGAAATTTAGCCTGAGTATGTCATACCATACAGAATCATTCAGAGGATCGGTGAGGTGGCGTTCGAGCTTGAGCGACCACCCGAGATGTCATTAGTGCACTGGGTATTTCAGGTGTCTACGTTGAAGAAAGTAGTTGGAGACCTGACACTCATTGTTCCGGTTGAGACTATTGAGGTTAATGAGGAATTGACTTATGCAGAGATTCCATTTTCTATTATTGATCGGCAAGTCCGAAAGTTAAAAAATAAAGAAATTGCCTCTGTGAAAGTGTTATGGAGAAATCAGCAATTTGAAGAGGCCATCTGGGAGGCGGAGGAAGAAATGAAGAAGAAGTATCCTTATTTGTTTGAATAGCTATGTAATCGTTATATGAAATTGTTCACTACGAATTACATATCATTTGTACAGCTTATGCTAATGGTGTTCCTTTTTGGTAATATAATGCTTATGAGGCCACGATTGGTGTTGTGTTTATGTTATATTTTATCATCAGATTATGTATATGTTGTTAGGAATAGTTTATGGGATTCTCTGACAGGTGGATAGGCCCAGTTACTGGGGAGACTCTGTCGAAATTTCTGGAAATTAGTGGAGTAAGAAAAATTTTGGAGCTTTTGGTGTGTAGATAAAGTTTTAAGTCACATTATGTGTCTATGCCAGACTCTAACCATCATTCATGGACGAATGGTCCTAAGCAGGGGAGAATGTAAGGCCCCGTTAAAATTTCCTAATGATTTAAGATTTTAAGGTGCGCCAACAGTGTTTGGGAATAACATGTTCGAGTATTAAAGGAGACCCATGGGAAAGAACCACATAATTTTGAAATGAAAATATGTGTTTAAGGTGTGTTGGAACATACTAAGGAGTTTTGGGAATGACAAGAATTTGTGTGGAACAAGTTTGATACATTAAGTGGAAAGGATGTCTTAATTCGCACAACATCCTACTTCAAATGCATGCTGCTACCAAACTATAAAGACTTAGGAGGTGATCTACCTATCAAATGAAAGCTCTTTGAGTCTAGTTTCCAATGCATCAAAACAAGAATTATTTTATAATTGTTGCCACTAGTGCCAATGAAATGAAAAGATGTGAAAGAAGTATTAAATGAAATGACTGATATAAAAATGTGGATGTCTCGAATGAGATGGCCTATCCGATCGGGTCATGATCGGATGCCATACCGCACACATGAAGGTTATTATATAGGAAATTGTAAATGAAATTGTGATTGTGGTTTAGGTCTCTAATGAGATGGCCTAGCCGATCGGGTCGTGATCCGACTCCGTGCTAGACGTACGGTGGTATTGGTATTGAGAGCGATTGTGGTTGATATCTCTAATGAGATGAACTAACCGATTTGGTCGTTATCGGACTCCGTGCTAAAATTACGGTGGTATTGGTATTGTGAATAATGATATAGTGAACGATGATACATCGGTTCTAAGGATCTCCAACTTAAGAATATGGAAATTTACTTGAAAATTTATGTGGTTCTAACTTGATATTTTGGTATTGTTCGAGGCTTCCATTGATTTTATGATTGTTCCNGATGATACATCGGTACTAAGGATCTCCAACTTAAAAAATATGGAAATTTACTTGAAAATTTATGTGGTTCTAACTTGATATTTTGGTATTGTTCGAGGCTTCCATTGATTTTATGATTGTTCCTCCTCGTAATAGGATTCATTCTTTTGAGAAGGTGATTAGTAATACATACTAGTGATATTTGACGATACTAAGGTCCCTTTTGCGGGGGGCGCTACATCTTTAATGGATGCAGGTGATTCCACAGTAGGAGACATTAATTAGTGACAGTGGTACACCATCTTCTCTGCTAACTTGGTGAGCCCCACTTCATTTTGGGGTCATGTATCTTTTGTTCCTTGTGTAATGTGTTTGATATATAGCCAGGGACTTATTTCTGGCATTATCATAGTACTCTTCTTTATCTATAGAGGCTCCGTAGACATAGTGTGGGTTGTATATTGGTGCTGGGAAGGTCAAAAAATATTATGTTGTGGTATTGTTTCAGACTATGAAAAATGTGTGTTAAATTTGAGACTTTAAAATGATGAAACTGTTGGTAATGAATTGGTATTGTAGACATGATCACCTTATTGGCTAATTAATGAAAATATGTATTATCTCCATTTATGGATAAGTTTGGGTAGAAGGAAATCTAACTGGTTTGGTCGGCCAGGTTCAGTCGGTTGAGCGCCGGTGACGCTCCCCAATTTTGGGGCTTGACAGGTAGGTCCGTTATGTGTTTTGAAATATTCTGATATATTAGGAAGTGGTCTTGAGGGCCCAAGGTGTGATTCGAATTCAATTCGGAATAATGTTGGACTTGGTTGAATTGATGAGGTCTATTTTTCTTGTGTTATCGCACCGGCAGAGGCTTTGGCTGCGGGTGCGGACACGCAGGTGTGTGAAGGTGTATCCCAGAAATGGAGAAGCAGAACACCTGGTGCGGATACCTGGGCGCAGATGCGCATTTACAGGCATGAGTGTTATTTCGCAGAAGTAGAACTGTAAGGAGCTTGTGAAGGACCGCGGGTGCGGTCGAGGCTCCGCAGAAGCGGTCTCGCAGGTGCGAGCATTTTGTCCGCAGAAGTGGAATTTCATGGCATTAGTTGGAATCACATGTGCGATGGATTTTTCCGGAAGTGCGACAGTGTGCCCGTAAAAGCGACAATTGCTAGGCAAAAAAGGGGGTGTCCGAGGGTTTTATCACATTTTCATCTTTTGGACCTAGACAGCTTAGTTTATGGTGATGTTTTGTCGCATTTTCTAGGAAATCATCGGGGTAAGTGATTCTAACCCGGATGTGGCTATATTACATGAATCCATTGTTATTTTTGTCATCTAAGTAGTGATTTAACTTGTAACATTTTGGGAAAATTTGTGAAACTTCTTAAACTTAAATTTGGGGATATGAAAAGCAATTTGAAGTCAGATGTGAGTAATTCTTGTATGGCTGGACTTGTTATGGAAGAGGTGTTCAGATTTTGTAAGTTTGGTCGAGTTCCGAGAGGCGAGCGTCGGGTTGACGTTTTGAGTTGACTTTGTGTTTCTTTTTAAAGATTCCAACCTTATTGTTCGAAATAGCTTCCTATAGTTTGTATTTATGATATGAAGTTGTTTTGGCTAGATTCGAGCCGTTCAGAGTTGGATAATCACGGGAAAGGCTTACTAGTGGGTTGATTTAGCATGTTGTGAGGTAAGTGTCTTGCCTAACTTTGTGCGGGAGCATTACCCCATAGGATTGGAGTTGTTTTGGGTTTATTTTGATATGTGGAAGCTGTGTAAGCAAGGTGAAGAGTGTGTACACAGGCTAAATGAGGTAATTGACCGGTTTTAGCTATGTAGTTTCCTTTCATGCCTTTAATTTAGTTTCCATAATATGTTATATTTATCATCTTTAGTCTATCTTCACATGCTTTACTTGTAATTATTAATACATGTCTTAACACTTGCAAATTATCTTCACATGTTTAGTTGAAGTTATTGTCCTCTCTATTCCTTGTTCATTATTTAGCTGATGAGTCCCTTACTTGAAGTTGCTATTTCTTGGAATATCTTATTGTTGAATTTGGTATTGAGTTATAAAGGTCATAGTTCACATTTAGGTAATGTTGTAAATTGTTGAAATACCATTCTTGTGGAGTTATTCACTTTCGGTCGCTATTGTTGAGACTCCTGTGCATATAGTGGTTTAGCCATGGGCTATTTATTATGGAAACACTATTATTGGGCACTTGAGGTGCAATTTGTGATATGTTGTGATATTGACACGCATGCGGTGGTATTAGGATTAGGGTCGAAATGCATGCGGTGAGATAAGGTGTGCTTGATATGCGTGTTGCTAGCAGGGGAACTACTTGAAGCCACATGGGGGGCTAAAACGCGGGAAGCTATTTCCGAAAAAATAACTTTCAAAACTAAATGCAATACTCCCGCGGTGATTTAAGGAAAGATTATGATTTGTTTGTGATATGAGACTATGAGGCGGTACCTTGGTAGTGATTCTTGTTATACCTTTCTATTACATCACTTGTGTTTTGGTTGCTTTGTGTCCTTGGCGTTTTATTCCTTGTTTTCTTTCGTGTTGCCTTAATTGCCTTAGTTTAGTGTAGCTATTCTTGGTATATTTTCTTCATTGTTTCATTTCCATTGTTTATAATTGTCACACTGCTATATACCTATTAAGTTTTCTTATTTATTCCAGTAAGGTCTTGACCCGATCTCGTCACTACTCTACCGAGGTTAGGCTTGGTAGTTACTGGGTACCGTTTTGGTGTACTCATGCTACACTTCTGCACATATTTTTCTGCAGATCCAGGTACCTCTTACCAACCTAGGCACCAGTGAGTAAAGTTCAGATTTGGAGACTTCAAGGTATATATCTGACGGCATCCGCGTGGCTCGGAGTCACCCTCTATCTAATTTTATTTCATTTTTACTTTTTATTGATACTGTTGTATAGGGATGTTCAGTATACTCATGTAGAACTTGTGACTTGGTATCACCGAATTTTGGGAGTACTTTTCTGGTGAGTTGTGGAGTACTTTTATTCTAGTTGTTGAGTTATTTGAATGTTTTTATCATTTTCTCAGTTAAATTCTGCATGAATATTAGGCTTACCTACTCTTACAGACTAGGCGAAATCATGACATCCTACGAAGGAAAATTGGGTCAGTGACAAGTTGGTATTAGAGCCCAAGGATCATAGGTGTTACAAGTCACAAGCAAATTTAGTATAGTCTTACGGATCCATACGGAGACTATTGTACTTATCTTCGAGAGGCTATGAAACTATTAGGAAATCTCACTTCTTTAATCCCTTATCGTGCGAATTTGTTGACTTCAGATTTCTGTATCTATGTCTTTCTATTCTCTCACAGATGTAAGGACACGCACCGCTGGATCTGATAATCAAATACCCGCCCCTGCTAGAGTCGCGAGAGGCCGGGGCCGGGGCCAAGGAAAGGCTGAGGAGGGACATGTAGTGCAGCCAGAGCACCTACCCGAGCTACAACAGAGGAGCCACTAGTAGATCTAGTTTGGAGGTAGGCACTTGCGGCGCCTGTTGATACCCCTGCACTTTAGGAGATCTCACCCAATTCTTGAGCATATTTGGTACTCTAGCTCAGGCGGGGTTGATTCCACTTGCACCGGCAACATAT
>AWOL01S0088660.1:69142-80237 GCA_000715115.1 Nicotiana otophora | reverse complement strand
CCCCCCCCCCCCCCAATTTCCTTGATTAATGCCACTTCAATATCCTTGATTGTTGTTGTTATGCTAATTTCCTTGATTGTTGCCACCACTCTAATGTCTTTTATCGTTAGAGTTCCAATTGCCTTGATTGTTTTGAGGTCACCATTGTTATTGGTTTGGGACTTGGAAGTTGCTTCTTTGCCTTGAAAGTTGTTCACATATTGTACCTCCTCTTCTTGTTCATTGTAAGAATCATCTTGATCAAAACCACTATCTTCTTGCACATAAATCTTCACTCGATTTTGCACTTGTGGACCCTTGGTCCTTCTTTTGTTTACCATCATGTTCACCCCTTCCATGGCATTGACTTGCTTAGGATTTTGCACTTGTTGAAGTTGAGCCTTTGCTAGTTGATTCATGGTAGTAGTCAATTTGGCAATGGCTTGCCCATGGTCATGCAACTCTTTGTGAAGGTGGATCACGTTTGGATCACCTTGTGGAACATTAGCCCGAGATTGCCATGCCAATGATGTTTCCGCCATCTTATCCAAAATCTCACACACTTCCGCATAAGGCGTAGTCATGAAATTCCCACCGGCAAGATTATTCACTACACATTGGTTGGTTGTGTTAATCCCATGATATAAAGTTTGTCGAATCATATTCTTCATCATATCGTTGTTGGGACATTTCTTAACCATTGTTCTATAGTGTTCCCATATCTCGTGTAGTGGTTCATTTGGCTCTTTCTTGAATGGCAAAAGCTCATCCCGAAGTGTAGCCATGTGCCCTGGAAAGAAGAACTTAGAAATAAAACATTTCCGCCAACTCATCCCAAGTACCTTAGCCTCAATGCATCCTCGGAGACATTTGTTTGTTTACTCCCCCAACAAGTGTCCACAAACCCCTTCAAATGTTTTACGCATTTTGAGTTGGATCACCGGTGAAGAAACCTCGTTGTTCAAGCAAAGTGAGTATCATATTGGTGATTTAAAAGTTTCCCGCCATAATATGGGGAGTAACTATTGCACTTACATATACTTCATTGGGTAATATCCGATGTGAAGCCGCTCGTGGTGGGGTGGGGATGGATCGGGGACATTGTCATTTGGCACTCAGCCTCTTCTATTGGCTTGAGGTTCAAGAGGAACCGCATCAACTTGATCATCCTCGACGTCCACATACCCCAAAGGTAAATTTTCGAGCTCATTGTTTGTCATGGTTGTACCTATGATTTATCAAACAAGTTAGTAACACAAAAGGAAAAGAAGATATTACAAAAACACACTCAAATATATAGCTAACACCATTTTAACTCACCAGCAACGACGCCAAAAATGGATCGCATCCACAACACACCTCAATAAGAGATATGACACGGTCATATGCAATAATAATTACCCAACTAGGAGTCGGGGTCGAATCTACTGGGAGTTATGATGGGAGTTAGGAGAGTATATTTGAAGCAACCAAATGGGTTATTTAAGATTGCACTTCCACAATAAGGTTTTGTTTTCTATTTCTATTGTTACTCTAATGAATGCAAGATAAAGAAAATAGATTATAAATAAATGTTTTGAGGTTTTTCCAATTGGATTAAAGGCCTAGGATTGTGATCATAACCTAGGTGTTTGCCTAATTGAATAAAGACATTAATTCTTGTTTTGTTGATTGGGGTGTCTTATAGCTCTCAACTCTACGTTACCCACTCAATACCTCTATTTCAGAGAGTGATTTTGCGCAATTTGGCTTTCTCAAGTCCAAATGGGTATCAACAAAAATATTTGATAAGAGCTCAAGTAGCGTTATTACTATCTCTAGTTTGAACCCTTTAATTAGGTTAATCAATCTCTCCAGTAATCCAATTCATTGTTAGCTAAGTTAGCCTAGGCTAGGTCCATCTTTCTCAAGTAGGGACTAAGTCAAATAGGCATGAATCAATATTTGCAACCATTAATTCTAAAATTGAAGCGTGAACTAAGCTAAATAATCAACACCCAATCAGAAACAAGTACTAAATTAGATACCCATAAGATTTACACACTATGGTTGGGTCACAACCCTAGTACAAATCTAGCTACTCATAATGGAAATTTCAAAACATAGAGAAGAAAATCTAATTAAACTCATATTAGAAGATTAAAATGATGAAATCTAATGTTAAAACCCCAAAATAATGTAAAACTTCCTAAAGTAGTAAAGAAAAATGGCTACAGCAGCTTCAGATGTTCAAACTTGACCTGATTTTGTGAAACTCATCTATTTATACAGGGCTAAAAATTGCGGACAAAAATGCCCCACGGGAGGTTCTGCAAAGTGGAGTTCTGCGGCCGTAAATTTCTGAAATGCGGCCGCGAGGCAATCTTCTGCGGCCGCACAATTCTTGTGCGGTCCGCAATTCACAAAGGCTCCTGGACTTGGTCTTTTTGTATACTCTCTTATCATTGACTCTTAGCCCAGTTCTGTGGCCGCACAATTCATGTGCGGTCTGTACATTGCTGAGAGTTCTGTTAGATGTTTCTTCTTGGTTTGCGGCCGCAGATGAAATTCTGCGGTCCGTAATTTCTTTTGCGGACTACACATTTGTGCATCTGCGCTCTTTATTGCCTTGTGCTTCGGAACACTCCTTTTTGAGTCGGATTTCATCTCGGGAGACCAAACTTCCAGCATTCCTGCAATTTTGCATAATTTTATTAGTTTCAAGAGCACAACTCAATACTTTCGGACTAAAACAAAAGCTAAAAGTTGCTAATATGCAGTCAATATCCCCACTTATCACCAGCATCATCGGAACTCACTCAGCACCGGTCACATATTCATAATCGGTGCCAACTATTTGCTTACTCATATTTTATTTGTCTTCACTACTATGTGTCAACTCGACGAGCATCCACCTGCCATCTATCAATTTTACGTCATACTGATAGTTCCCCTACTTTTTGATGACTAAACTTTATGTTATTGGGAAGTACATAAACCTTGTTTCTTGGCGAAAAAGTTCCTAAACAGTTTCTAACACCTGAAACGATGCACATCTCCTTGCATTTAATGAGCCGAACACGTGTTGTCCCGTGATTCGGCAAATATTTTCGCCAGTTAATAGGTAATGATGGTTTTATATTCTGCCACTTATAAACTTCTCCCCTTCTTACCTATTTTACCTTTCACTTTAACAAACCTTTGTTCTTCGAATTTTCTTAAAGCTTTTCTGCAACTCCCACTTTTCTAGTAAAGCTTTTATATTCACATTTTCCATCACTATATTTTCTACTACTTCTTTCCCCGGTTACTCAAATACTTTCATTGATGGCGGCCCTTCCAAAAAGGAAAAATCTAAGGAAGCTGATGTGGGTCCTCCACCAACTAGCACAATCATCCCCCCGTCAACTACATTCTGAGGCAGATTTTCATGTTCAACAGGAACCCTCTAACCCTAAAAATGACAGAAATAGATCTGCCAGCAGATATCCTTTTTCTATTCGTCCTACTGGTATCCCTGTTGTGAAAGAAGATAGTCACTGGAAAAATATTAAAATTTTAGCCCCTAATGAAGTAGAAAGAGTCATTTTCAGCAAACCAAGGTTCATGTACAATTACATGTACCCTTTCACTTTAAGAATGGGCCAAAACATCCATCCCACTATTTTAGAGTTTTTCCACAATTACCAAGTATGTTTGGCTGAGGTAGGTCCATCAATATTCCGAACGGTAGCTTATCTTTGGGCACTATGCTCCTGGGCTGATGAAACCCTCACTCTTGCTCATCTGATCAACCTCTACTCCCTAAATATTTTCTGTGGATGCATGATCAAACTCAGCAAACGCGGTCATCATGCCATCGTTACCAGTGCTGATGATGATAACGATCGTAGTTGAATGGAAATATTCGTTGTCATTACTACCGAGGACAATCTTCCGGTGAATGCACCTCCTATCCCTGAATCCTGGAACTTTACTCATAAGTTTTTCAAATATCCTTTTTCCAATGCATTAAAGAAAATTCCCTCTTTTACTAAATTTTATTCCTCTTATTTCAGCTACCCGTTGGGTTCCTCAAACAGTTCAGGACCTAACCCAATGGTACAAAAGATTTTAGATATTTCTATAACGAACTCCCGTAAGTGGAAAAAGATTTCATCCAAATTCAATTGGAAGGCCAAGAACCATGGTAGTAAAACTTCTCATTTTCCTTTTCAATCTTCAACATGACATAACATAGGCCTCCCGAAGGGATCTTTTGTTTGTCGTGTTGTTGAGCTTTCCCATGACCCAATGGTGGCTCATCAACAAATTCGAGCAGCCATTGACCAGAAGACGGCTCGTGATGCTTCCCGTGCTTCCGATGAAGGACCTTCTTCCCTGAGTCCCCAACCTAAGGAGAATAAACCAAAAGGAAGACGTACCTCCAAAGCTGAGACTCAAGAGAAGCCTTCAACAAAACAAAAAACACCAAGTTGGACCGACCAAAATGGTCCTTAATGAAGACGAAATCAAAGACAATGATGAAGGCTTTTCTCTTCAAATAAGAAGAAGAAGAAGAACTCCCCCGCCCAACCGAAAGAAATTTGAGGACTCTTTACAGAAATGGAAATAGTTAAAAATATGGAGTCTCGTTTTCATGCACCAGTTATTGCTTCCTGTCAGAGGAGTTCCACCTTTGATGTTCCTCCACCTCCAACTTCAACACCAGCTACAACATCATCAACTCCTGCCTCACCACCGTCCCCAACTGAACAAACAAAAGATGTTCGTTCCCCTCGGTCACCAAATCACATGAGCATTAAGAACACTTTCCCGGCACTCATTTGAAGCCCTGATAGTAAATGTAGTGTCACTCTTTAGGTTTTTAATGAGTGCAACTTACTCTCCAAGCCAGTGGGAGTTGCCAATTACTTGAAGCATTTGGCTTCGCACAAAGACCGACAAAACATGGAGGCTCTTTCTGCAGAGTGTCTAATCAATAACATCATGCACTTTGTTGCTCAGGTATCATCTAACTCTTCTTTATTCCATTTTCTCTTGCTAAATATTTTCCGCAATAACTTTAATCTTTGACTTTTTAGGCTAACCTCCTTACCTCTGAGGGCTTGCAGAAGACGATCCAATCCAAAGAAGATCTGGCTATCGAGCGGGATCAAATTACTGTTGAACGAGATCAACTCGCTAAGTGCCTCCCAGCTTTAGAGGCAAGACTTGCTCAGATGGGTGAGCTTGAAGCCCAGTTGGAGCAATCTGAGAAAGAAAAAATGGTTCACATCCAAGAGGCCACTCAGCTTCATACAGAACTTCAAGAGTTGAAGGTCAAGTAGGCTGAGCTACAGGATGTTGTGACTGTGGCAGCGAAACGTGAGTCTGCTTCCATGGAACAAATCAACAAGCTGAAAGCAAACTTGCATTCCAAACTCGAAGAAGTTGCCGCAGCCGAGGAAAAGAGAGCAAGGATGGAGGAAAGGCTCAAAAAGGTTATGGAGCAAAATCGCGAACACACTAGGACAAACATCGACCATTGCTGAACCTATGGGACTGTGAGGGTTGAAAATGACCAGCTACAATCCAAAATCAAAAAACTCAAAGCCAAACTCTAGGACCAAGAAGATTCATTCCTTCTTGAGAAAACTTATTCAATTTATCACATGAAGAGGGAGACTTTGGAGGATATCAAAAAGGTATTACATAGATGACTGTATTACTAAATCTCTCATATTGGAGACAACCGCCTACGAAAACATTCCTACCCGGCCCACTGCTTCATGATCCTCGAGCACTTGTTTTGAGTATTCAAAAATCGAGCAGGAAGCTGAAGAAGAGGATAAAGATAAAGGTACTAAACCGGATGCAGAACAACCTTCATCTTCAAAATATGAAGCCAAGACTTCTCATCCTTCGGACTCTGCTGATAAAACCAACTAATATAATATTTTTTGTAACTATGCCGAAACTTCTATTGAGGTTGACATTTTAAGAAATAAAAGATATCTTTTGCTTAATTTCTGTGCAAAAACATCCTTCTCTATTGATAAAGTTCGGGATTTTTACATCCGATAACTTAAATTTCGGGAATTGATACCTTCGATATTTACTCTTAACTATGAAGATTTCATAAGAGAGGGACCTTATGTTTATAATGCTCTTGAAGAGAACGTCTCATGTTCATTTCATCACAAACATTTGAAGTTTAAGTAACTTTCAAATGAAAAAGTCCATATCATATCATTTGGACAAGAAATAAGATAAGAACAAAAGGACTTTAATTTATTCCTTCCATATCTAAATGTAATTTACATGAGCAAAAATTCCCTTAAATAAATAAAGCTACCAATACATGTGGCTAACTTGTACTACTTATATATACGGGACGGATTATGTAGTCCCCGGTTCCGAGAAGACACAACTTCTAGTTCTAACAGTACTCGGTCTTAATGACACTTATAGTGATTTGATATATAATAGTTCTTCCCTAGTGTTTGGATGCTAAGTACGAGAATTTGAGCACTAGAGTTCTTAACGTTGTTGATGATCCTTCTTCGTAGTATGATTTACGTTGTTGCCTTATTAAACACCTTGCCGAAAAAACCCAATTGGACTAAAAACTAGACGAAAGAAAAAAAAAGTATAGTTGTAACAACCCGAAAGGTCGTTTTGAGTACTAGCATACCTTTCCATGTTCTGGGATTTTTTCTAGCTCAATTTGATGTTTCTTGATTTACGTGCATGGTCCGTGTCGCTTTTCGGAAAGATTTTATGTAAAATTTTGAAACAATGAAATTTTTGACTTAAAAGAGGCTAGAGTTGACCACAGTCAATATTTTCAGTAAACGACCTCGAATCGGTGTTTTGCCGATTTCGATAGGTCCGTATGATGTTTTTGGATTTTTATGTTTGTTTGGTTGGGTTCCTAGGTAACCCGAGTGCATTTTGGCGCATTATGTTTAAAATTGGAGAATTTGGTTTTAAACTTGAAAATCTTGAGTTTTGATGATCAATTCTTGTTGATTGATGTTATTTTGGTGATTTGAGTGAGCGAGCAAGTTTGTATAATATTAGTACACTTGTGTGCATGTTCGGTTTGGAGATCGAGGGGCTCGCGTGAGTTTCGGGTGCATTGCAGATGAGTTTGGAACAAATGATGCATACCTGCTGCTGGTGTCAACTTGCAGATATCGTAAATACGAGAATACTACTCGCAAATGCGAGCCTCACTTTTGAAAGTGACAGGTCACATCTGCGAAGGGAGATAAGAAAGGGTCACTTTGCAAATGCAAGGTTTTGATCGCAAATGCGGACTGTGGGGGCCCCGCAAATGCGATATACCTGTTGCATTTGCGACACTTGGGGAAGCTGGCCAGCTTCGCAAATGTGAAGCTTTAATTGCAAATGCGACTTCTTAGGTCTTGTTGCACTGGTCTCTTTTGTGATCAGTGTTTCACAAATGCGAACAAGAGTTCGCAATTGTGATACCTGCAGTGTGTAAAAGAGGAAACAATCGAGGTTTAGCTCATTTTACACCATTTCTCAACACTAAGCACTATATAGCCAATTTTGAAGAGCCTTTGTCTTCCCAAATTCATTGGTAAGCATCTTTAACTAGTTTTCAATCAATTTCAATTACTTTTCATGAGTTCTTAACATCAAATCTAAGAATTTCATGGTAGAAATTAGGGGGTTTGGGTAGATCTTGGGGATTTTGTAAAATGGAGATTTAGACCTCAAATTGAGGTCGGATTTCGAAAAATATTTACATATCTAGGCTCGGGGGCGAATGGATAATCGGATTTTGGTCTGAATCTCGGATTTTGATCACACGAGCCCAGGGTTGACTTTTGTTTACTTTTGGGAATTTGGCCAAGATTGAACCTTTATTGAATAGGGATGTTTTCTTTAGCATTATTTGACTTTGTTAGATGACAATTGACTAGTTTTTGATCATTTTAATGATTATTTCTTTGGAAGATAGTATTGGATTGTGGAAATTATTACGAAATGAGGTAAGTGTCTTGCCTATATTTGTTGGGGGAATTTTTCTTCCTAATTGATATTGGTTTCTACCTGCGGGGGTGATGCATATACGAGGTGACGAGTGTATATGCACGTGCTAGGGTTTCCATGCTCGGGAGGTGGAATTATATCCTTCTTTGTTCCTTTGTTGAACTTGATGGTCCCTTAACCTATGCTTTATTTAACTAAATGATTAGTAAACTCAATTATCTGCATTAGAAATCATATTAGAACGTAGGACTTCTTAAAAAAGATTTAATATGCCATTTTCTAGATTCGTTTGCATACTTGATCGTAGTATCAAAAATCTATATCTACACCTGATATTATCATGTTACCTAAGCTTATTTATTTGTGTTAAGAGATGATGATTGGGAACTTAGGGCTATGCTTGGCATGATGAGTATTTCCATGCGGTTGATATGATGTTGGCATGATGAATATTTTCGTGCGGTTGACATGATGTGGGAAGGATGAGTATTTCCGTACGATTTTAAATGGGATTATTTTGTTGACTATTACCATGCAAAAAAGAAAGGAAGTTGGATTTCTGTTATGATTACTCATTCATTAAGCACTTACATATCCTTTACTTTGGTTTCCATTAGTGTTTGTTGTTTCATATGATACCTTCCCTTGGGTTCCTTCTGTAGTTATCGTTGTGTTTTCTCTTTGGCCTGTACTGTGTAGCTATGTCTTTACCATGTTTGTTACTGTTACACATGCGCTTTCACTTGAATCACTTCTATTACATGTCCTCTTCGAACTTATGTCTCTACTTGTTATTAGCCTATACCCATTACATGCCTCGAATTGTAACGTAAATTACTTGTTAAATGCCTTAATTTACTACATGTTGTCATTCACTACATGCTTTAACTTACTATATGTGTTCACTTACTATATGCTCTACTTACCATGTGCCTTCACTAATTAAATGCATTTACTTGCTACATGCTTCTACTTGCTAAATGCTTCCATATATTGGATGCCTTTATTTGATCCATGTTCCTACTTGATAAACATCTTTGCTCGTTTCGCGTAGTACTCTCTTTTGTTTAACCGGATTGGGTGACTTGTAGATTGGTTGTGTGATATACATTGTGGAAGCCTTGTCACTATGTATGGTAGACTATGTTTTGATATTGAACTGTTCATTCTACTCTGTCGAGTTGTACTACCTAGTTGGATACTGTGTGTTCATCTTCTTAGTGTTACTTTGTGAACTATTCCCGTGTTTAGTTGTTATTGTGGTTTCATATGATATTATTGATATTGGGGATCCCGCTATGGCGTGATATATATACAACGGTATTGATATGAGATATGAGATCAGGTGGATACCGCAACAATGATTATTAAATATATGGGATCGAGTTGCACGCCGCAACAATATTTGTTAATATATACACAAGAGAGAGAGAGAGAGAGAGAGAGGATCGCATTGCACGTTACAACGGAGAAGAAGATGTATTATGGTTATCCATGTCTTTTGATTTCTGTCATGGTATCGTGTTGTGAGACTGAGAAGCGATGATATTCTAGGGCCCTCTATGCTACACTTTTTACTGAGTACATGGGTCAGTGGTACTCATGCTACACTTCTGCACCTTGCGTGTAGATCTTGGAGCCGCATAGCTATGGAAGCTAAAGCCTTCCACCCCTATACTGAGAACTAGAGGCCCTGGAACTCTGATTGGCCACTGAATATGTGGAGCGATCAATCCTCCTACCGGTAAACTGAGGGGGTGCACTAGCCGATAGCTGGGAATGGATACCTCGGATACTGCTGTCTCTGACCACCTCCAAACTCACCAGAAGGACCTGAAGATCTCTCTCTATTACTCTAGTCCCTACCATGCTCACGATCGGCCCTATGCTTCTGTTTACACTCCTCTACACCCTGAGCGTATACCTAAATATGAGAAATATCAATGCTTGGCTGAAGTGAGACCAACATACAGTCATTAAGAAGGTGAGGCTCCAACCTCATCACGAATCGGTGAACCCGATCCTCGATCTTAGCTACAATAGTGGGAGCATACCTAGCCAAAGAATCAAGTGAAGGTTGTACTCCCGAACACTCATATTACCCTGCCAAAGGGTTAAGAACCTATCAACTCTGGCTCGTCTAAGCTCAGGTGACAAATAATGATGAAGAAAAGCCTCTGTAAGCTTTTGCTATAATGTTGGAAGGGCATCCTCACCTCTGGACAACTCCCAAGACTCATACAAATTAACTGCAACATACCGAAGTCTATAGGAAGATAGCTCAATTGACTCAGTCGCAATAGCCTTCATTACCCTCAAAGTCCTCTACATCCTATCGATAAATACCTGAGGGTCCTCGTTTGGATCTGCTCCAGTGAATACCGGAGGGTCCAAATTAAAGAAATCACGAACCCTCGCACTGATGGCCCTATTTGCATGACCAATACCTACCTCCCGGTGCCGAGTTTGTGCGGCCACTAATCGAGTCAATAGCTGAATAACATCTCTCATCTCCTAACCCGGTGCATCTGGCTGAGGAGCTGGGGTTACTGGGGCGGGTTCTAGAGTTGGTGCCCCTTAGATCTCCTCTGGAGAGGGCAGGGTATGTGAAGTCTGAGATGAAATCTCAATATGAGACTCTCCCCGAGCCCTAGTAACTCATGGCGCTCGAGTTTTAGTCTTCTCAGCCACGGACTTGCCCTTCTAGGCGGCTGTAGCCTTCTTGGGCATCGCAAAACATATAACATATCGTTAGGAAAATGAATCCTTATATCGCACAATCTAAGAGAAGAAGGCAGGATAACATCATATATGTCCTGCAACCTCCTGTTTATAAGTATGGTGCACAACACACTCATAAAGAAGACTCTACAAGACACGCTCTGTAGAAAACCCTAGGACACAACTACTCTAATACCACTTTTGTCATGACCCAAACCGATGGTCCATGACGAGTCCCCGAGTCCTACCTTTCGAACACCCCTAAGCATACGTCTAAGATATAAACATGAAATAGGGATAAGACATGCATAGCATCAGTCAATAAACTCCTGAACCATGTGAATAACATACGTGAGGAAACATGCCCAAAAGACATTCATACATATATATATATATATATATATATATA
>AWOL01S0088660.1:41768-68012 GCA_000715115.1 Nicotiana otophora | reverse complement strand
AATCATGTGAATAACATACATGAGGAAACATGCCCAATATATATATATATATGCCGAATACGGTAGGGCGAGCCGACAAGGCTGCTATGGACAACTGTATATCAAAATAGAAGCTGACAAGGCCACATACTATCCAACTATACATGACTGTCTACAAACCTCTAATAGAATGTACAACTATATAAAGGACGGGACTGGGCCCTGTCATACCCATATATGTATACACAAATATTGTACCAAAACCCAATAGTAGTTGCAGATCAAATGGAGCACGACAACTCTCGTTAAGTAAGGATCCTAAGACGATAGGGGCATCAGTACGAATAATGTACCGAGTATGTAAGGCATAGAAATCAGTATATAAAAGACATGAAAGAAACATGGAGTAAAGGACTCAGCTTGTAAGTCTGAATAGCTATGTAAATCATGAAACATTTATAATGTCATGCATATGCGTATAAATGTCATATCATGCATAGGTATATGCATACATAACATCATCAAGCCGTTGAGGGCATCGCATCATATCGTCTAGGCCTCAGTGGGAGAAATCATCGACGTATACTAACTGATCAGGTGATGGTGCGTATATAAGACCGTAACCTTTCCCCATACCCCATATACATATAATATAGGTGTATATAACGTCATCTGGTCATGGGTCAATGTACATGTATAAATGAATGCAATGCATAAGAAGTAAGTCAATAAGATCTCACGGAATGTCATAAGATCAATATGCCTTCGGTTAATATCACAAAATAAAATTTATCAACATACGTATTTTCTAAGACACATGAACAGAAGATATAATAATAGGACATATGGGGAATCAAGAACATAGGCAACCATAGTACTTCTAAGAATAGAGTCATCTGTGAAAGTTGCGTGTTTGCTCATTTCGTTGTATCATATGGATCATGCCAAAAGGAAAGAAGGGACATCCTTAACATACCATATAGAAATCTGTCCAATAACAATGCTAAACCCAGCTCATTGCACCTTAATCTACAACAATGATAGTGAAGCTATTGTCATTCTACGAATGACTATCTCATTTATATAACAAAAGTAACTTAATCTATAACAAAACGGGCAGCATTTCCCCTTATTTTAGTGCTTCCTCAAGCCTACTATAGGTGAGACAAAAACAGAATACAATCAGCGACTCAAAAACAACCTAGCTACAATTCGGGACATTTAATACAACAAAAAAACCAAATATACCATAACACACCCAATCAATAAGTTATTAATTAGCCTGAAATTGTAACGACAAGCGACCAGCACACTACCCTACCAAATGTGGCATTTCTCCACGCCCTTTATCCTTCCAAACTGCATAAATCAGCAACACAAGAACCCAACATGAGTGGACTACAAAACAGTCCACTACAAGTGGAATAAATCGCACTCACGGCTTCCGATCACTGTCCCGGGAGTTCTAACAATTAGGAAATAAATTTATCAACCTTCCTTGATATTTAAAAATCTTAAATACAGCAAGTAGTTGTTTTCGTAACCATGAAGTACCTTCCAAGACTCAAACTACAAATAAAAAGAGATGCGGTAAAATGATACTTACGTCGTAGGGATCGTTCTAATGTTATCGCTTCTTGAATTCGTACCCGATATGTTAATACTTTTTGAAACCCTTGTAGAAAACTTAAGGGTAAGTTTATGGGTCTTCTATGTTCGTGGTCTATGTAAAAATGAAGAAAAACAAGACTTAAGGAATATATATCTACTTTTGAAAAGTCAAAGAGGTGCTAGCTTGGCACCTTAGCATTGGCCCATCTTCATACACTTATATCTTTTTATCCGGATCTCATATGAATGAACAGTTAAGTGTGTTGGAAACTAAATTAAAATACCTTCAATTTTGTATATAACTCATGAAATGTATTGTTCAAAAAACTTCATTACAAGGTAAATCCTTAGTCGATTTTTCCTCAACTTAAATCCGATTTTTCCCAAACTTTATATTTTATATCCAAACCACATATACAGTCATATTATGACTTTGTACTCATTTCAATCATGATTAACAAGTCTCATATTCATTATACGTCACCTTGGGACGAACAGGGTGTAACAATCTTTCCCCCTTAGAAACATTTGTCATCGAATGTTAAACTTCTAGAGATCTATAGAAATTTTGACAGAGTCTCCTATGTAATGGTACTACTACCAACCTGTCATGCAGCAAACCCAACAATACAAAGCCACACGGGAGCACAATCATCAATAACACAAATGGCCTCACACGACCAATGACAGTAACTAACATAAGAATCCAGTATCATATACGCACTGAAAGGCTATGGTGTCTCACTCCGATACTCCTCTGGAAGCCGAAACAAGTGAAGATACGTAGACTTCATGTCATCTTCATCTGCCCAAGTTATCTCCTCCACATTCTTGTTTATCCAAATTACTTTAACTGAAGTTACGTCCTTAGTTCTCAATCTCCAAACTTGTCTATCTAGTATAGCAATGGGAGCTTACTCATATGATAACTACTCTATGACCTGAACATTATCAATTGGAACGACTCTAAAAGGATCTCTGATACACTTACGGAGCATAGACACATGAAATACTGGATGTACGAACTCCAAGTTGGAAGGCAACACTAACTCATATGCTACATGTCCTACTCTTCATATGATCTTATAAGGTCCAATTGATCGAGGGATAAGCTTTCCTTTCTTGATGAATATCATAACGCCTTTCATCGGTGATACCTTTAGGAATACCCAGTCGTCTACTTGAAACTCCAAGTCTCTTCATCGATTATCTACATAGGACTTCTGACGACTCTGAGCTACTAATAGCCTTTCCCGTATAAGCTTAATCTTCTCAACTACCTGTTGTACCAACTCTGGTCCTACTAACTTAGTTTCCCCAACATCGAACCATCTGATAGGTAAACTACACTTCTGTCCGTAAAGAGCTTCGTGTGGAGCCATCTGAATGCGGGAATGATAGCTATTATTATATGTGAACTCAATAAGCAGAAGATGATCATCCCAGCTACCCCTGAAGTCTATCACACAAGCCCGTAGCATATCTTCAAGTGTCTGTACACTCAGCTGGACCGTCTGTCTGGGGATGAAATATTGTACTAAGATTTACCTGAGTCCCCAATCCTTTTTGGAAGGACCTCCAGAAATTAGCTGTAAATTATAATAGATATATGGACACCATGAAGTTGTACCATCTCCTTAATGTAAAGCCTTGCATAATCCTCTGCTGAATACATAGTCCTGACAGGTAGAAAATGGGCTGATTTTGTAAGTCTATCAACAATCACCCATATAGAATCGAACTTACACTGGGTACGAGGTAAGCCTATGATGAAATCCATATTAATTACTTCCCATTTCCAAGTCGGAATCTCTATAGCCTGTAATAATCCACCGGGTTTCTGATGCTCAATTTTAACCTGCTGACAATTAGGGAACTGAGTAAAAAACTCTGCTATATCCTTCTTCATTTCGTCCCACCGGTATATTTCCCTGATATCATGATACATCTTCATTGCTCCTCGATGAACAGAATAACGAGAATAGTGAGTTTCTCCCATAACCTGTCGGCATAGCCCTGCCACATTAGGAACACATAATCGACCTCGATATCTGAAGACTCCATTTCTTGTAATCTCAAATGGTGTCTTCTTCTTTTGAGGGGCAGTCTCTCTGTAGTGAGCTAGCACAGGATATTCATACAGGCGTTCCTTCACTTCAATTACTAAAGAGGATGTTGTCGTGTCCTGAATAGTAACTCCAGTATAACCTGAATCCTGTAATCGAACTCTAACACTAGCTAGCTGATGAATCTCATGGGCTATCCCACTCTTCTCTGGTAGTAAATATGATAGGCTACCAATATATCTACGACTAAGGGATTCGGTTACTATATTCGCCTTCCCTGGATGGTATAAAATATCAGCATCATAGTCTTTCAGTAGCTCCAACCATCACCTCTGACGTACATTCAATTCTTTTCTTGAAGATATATTGAAGAATCTTATGATCCATATAGATATCAACATGTATGCCATTCAAATAGTGCCTCCACATCTTTAGTGCATGAATCACAGCGGCTAACTTTAAATCGTGGGTCAGGTAATTCTTCTCGTGCTTTCTTAGTTGTCTAGAAGCATAAGCGACAACCTTACCATGTTGCATTAATACACAACCCAATCCAACACCCAAAGCATCATCCATATCATAGGAAATAAACCTACCTCTCGATGATGCAGTATTACCTTTCCACTCTAGAACTGGCTCCCCTGGAAACTGGAATCAAACCATCTTTGATTTACAATCAACGTTAGTATAACAAGAAGCCAACCAATCCATACTCATTATAACATCAAATTCTATCATATCTAACTCAATCAGGTCTGCTACTGTAGAACGACTATGCACTACTGCAATACAATCTCTATATTCCCGTGTAGCTATCACTGGATCCCAAATAGGTGTAGACACTTCAAAAGGCTCAATCAACTCAAGTTCTATCTCAAACTTCCTAGCAACCAATGGATTGGCATACGATAAGGTGGAACCTGGATCAATCAATGCATATACATCATATGAGGAGATTGATAATAAACCTGTAACAACATCAGGTGACGACTCCTGATCCTGTCGACCCGCTAAGGCATAAATATAGTTCTAAGAATCGCTCGAGCTAGATGCTCCACGTCTACCTTTACCATGACCGACCGCCAATGGCTGGGTTGGATACCTCGGGTACTGCTATCACTGACCACCACGAAACTCACCAAAAGGACCTGAAGATATCGCTCTCTTACTCTAGCCCCTATCATTCTCACGGTCGGCCCTCTACTTCTATTTACGCTCTTCTACACCCTGAGAATATGCTTGAATATGAGAAATATCAATGACTAGCTAACGTTAGACTGACGTACAGTCATTAAGCAGGTACGGCTCTAACCCCATCACGAAACGGTGAACCCGATCCTCAATCCTAGCTACAATAGTGGTACCATACCTAGCCAAAGCATCAAATAGAAGGTTGTACTCCCGAACACTCATATTACCCTATCGAAGGGTCAAGAACCTCTTAAGTCTGGCCCATCTAAGCTCTGGTGGAAAATAATGACGAAGAAAAGCCTCTGTAAACTCCTGCCATATTGTTGGAAGGGCATCCTCACCTCTAGACAACTCCCGATACTCGTACCAATTAACTACAACATCTTGAAGTCTATAGGAAGCTATCTCAATTGACTCAATTGTAGTAGCCTTCATTACTCTCACAATCCTCTGCATCCTATCAATAAATATCTGAGGGTCCTTGTTTGGATCTGCTCCAGTGAATACCGGAGGGTCCAAATTAATGAAATCATGAACCCTCGCACTGATGGCCCTATATGCATGACCAATACCTACTTACTGGCACCGAGCTTGTACGGCCACTAATCGAGTCAATAGCTGAATAACATCTCTCATCTCCTGACCCGGTACATCTGGCTAAGGAGCTGGGGATACTGGGGCGGATGCTGGAGCTGGTTCCCCTCAGATCTCCTTTATAGAGGGTAGGGTATGTGAAGTCTGAGATGAAGTCTCACTATGAGACTCTCCTCGAGCTCTAGTAACTCATGGCGCTCGACTTGCAGTCTCATCAGCCACGGACTTGCCCTTCTAGGCGACTATAGCCTTCTTGGGCATCGCTGAAAACATAACATATCATTAGGAAAATGAATCCTTATATCGCACGATCTAAGATAAGAAAGGAGGATAACATCATATATGTCCTGCAGCCTCCTACTTATAAGTGTGGTGCACAACATACTCATAAAGAAGACTCTACAAGACACGCTTTATAGACAATCCTAGGACGGAACTACTCTGATACCACTTTTGTCACGACCCAAATTGATGGGCCATGACGAGTGCTCGAGTCCTACCTGTCGAACAACCCTAAGCAAGAGTCTAAGATATAAACATGAAATAGGGATAAGTCATGAATAACATCAGTCAATAAACTACAGAATCATGTGAATAACATACATGAGGAAACATTTCCAAAAGACATATATATGTGTGTGTGTATATATATATATATATATATAAGTCAACACGGCCACATATAATCCAACTATACATGATTGCCTGCAGACCTCTAATAGAGTGTACAACTATATAAAGGACGGGACTGGGCCCTGTCATACCCATATATGTATACAAAAATATCGTACCAAAACCCAATAGCAGTTCTGGATCAATTAGATTAGACCAACTCTTGCTAAGCAACGATCCTAAGAAGGGGGACTGTCAACATGTTTACTTGCACCTATGGGCATGAAACGCAAGCCCTAAGGCAATAGGGGCGTCAGTACGAATAATGTACCTAGTATTTAAGGCATAAAAATCAGTATATAAAAGACATGAAAGAAACATGGAGTAAAGGACTCGGCTTGTAAGTCTGAATAGCTCTGTGAATCATGAAACATTTATAATGTCATGCATATGCGTATAAATATCATATCATGTATAGGTATATGCATACATAACATCATCAAGCCTCTGAGGGAATCCCATCATATCATCTCGACCTCAGTGGGCGAAATCATTAACATAAACACACTGATCAGTTGGTGGTGCGTATATAAGACCGTAACCTTTCCCCATACCCCATATACATATAATATACGTATATGTAACACCATATGGTCATGGGTCAATATACATATATAAATGAATCCAATGCATAAGAAGTAAGTCAATAAGATCTCTCGGAATGTCATAAGATCAGTATGCCTTCGATTAATATCACGAAATAAACTTTATCAATTTACGTATTTTCTAAGACCCGTAAAAAAAAGATATAATAATAGGAAATATAAGGAATCAAAAACATAGGCAACCCTAGTACTTCTAAATATAGAGTCATATGTCTAATAACAATGCTAAACTCAGCTCACCGCACATTAATCTACAACGATGACAATGAAGCTATTGTCAAGCTACAAATGACTCTCTCATTTATATAACGAAAATAACTTAATCTGTAACAAAACGGGCAGCATTCCCCTTCATTTTACTGCTTCCTCAAGCCTACTATAGGTGAGACAACAACACAATACAATCATAAACTCAAAAACAACCTAACTACAATTCGGGACCTTTAATACAACAAAAAACCCAAATATACCATAACGTACCCAATCAACAAGTTATCAATTAGCCTGAAATTACGACAACGAGCGACCAGACCACTACCCTACCAAATGTGGCGTTTCTCCATGCATTTATCCTTACAAACTCCATAAATCAGCAACACAAGAGGCCAACATGAGTGGACTACAAAATAGTCCACTACAAGTGGAACAAATCAAACTCACAGATTTCGATCACCGTCCTGTGAGTTCTAACTATTAGGAAACGCACTTATCAACCTTCTTTGACATTTAAAAAGATTTAATACAGCAAGTATGTGTTTTTTTAACCATGAAGTACCTTTCAAAACTCAAACTACAAAGAAAACGAGAGTCGGTATAATGATACTTACGTCGTAAGGATCGTTCTAATGTCATCGCTTCTTGATTTCGTACCCGATATGTTAATCCTTTTAGAAAACCTCGTATAAAGCTTAAGGGTACGTTTATGGGTCTTTTATGTTCGTGGTCTATGTAAAAATGAAGAAAAATAAGACTTAAGGCATATATATCCACTTTTGACAAGTCAAAGAGGTGCTAGCTTGGCACCCTAGCATTGGCCCATCTTCGGATGCTTTTATCATTTTATCTGAATGTCGTATGAATGAATGACTAAGAGTATTGGAAAATAAATTCTAAGACCTTCAATTTTGTATATAATATTTCCCAAAAAGACCTCATATAACACACGAAATGTATTGCTAAAAACGCTTCGTTACAAGGCAAATCCTTAGTCGGTTTGTTCGCAACTTAAATCCGATTTCTTCCAAACTTTATATTTTATATCCAAACATAATATATAGTAATATTATGACTTTAAACTCATTTAAATCATGATTGAAAAGTCTCATATTAATTATACATCACCTTGGGACACATAGGGTGTAACGCACGACTAGGCAAATTTTGGGTCGTGACAGTAGCACATACTTTTAGTATCATCAAGGATCTTCAATAGTAATACCTTTTAAGGTGAGTCATGTTCCAATTTCTTGGTAATTTTACTCTATCTTGATATTCCAACTAATTTGAACCTTTACCGGTTATAGCTTAAATCTAGTAAGGTCCTTCCCATGTTGGTCCTAACTTTCCAGCATTAACATCTTGGATACTTTGAGTAACTTTCCGCAAAACCAAATCTCCGACTTTGAAATATTGAAGATTTGCTCTGCGATTATAGTATATTTTCATCCTTTGATTTTATGCCACCATCCTCACATATGCTAAATGATGCTCTTCAAGTAAATCCAGCTTAATCAGCATTGCTTTATTATTCTCCTCCTCATTTGCCCGGGAATACCTTATGGTTGGTTCCCCAGTATCAATAGAAATCAAAGCTTCCACGCCGTACACAAGGGAAACATGTGTTTATCATGTGCTTGTCTTCGCTGTTGTTCAATATGCACATAACACTCCTGGTAACTCTTTTGGCCAATTGCCTTTAGCATCCTCTAATTTTGTTTTGAGGTTTTGAATTATTACCTTGTTGGTTGACTCTATTTGACTGTTAGCACTTGGATGATATAGGTAAGATGTGATCCTTTTTACCTTCAATCCTTCCAGAGATTTTGTGACTTTATAACCTATAAATTGTGGCCCATTGTCACAAGCAATTTCTTTTGTTACTCCAAACCGGCAAATGATATGATCTCAAATGAAATCAATCAATTCTCGCTCTCCAATATTTTTTAAATCACCTTATTCAACCCATTTAGTGAAATAATCAGTTAAAACTAAAAGAAATTTTACATGCTCGGGCCCTTAAGGAAAAAGACCAACTATATCCATCTGTCATTTCATGAATGGCCACGGTGACACCACCGAATGTAGAAGATCTACAGACTGATGCACTAATTATGCATGACACTGTCACTTATCACATTTTTGTACAAATGACTTCGTGTCTTGTTCCATCTAAGGCCAATAGTAAGCACCCTTTATCAATTTTAGAACCAATGAGTGTGCACTGGAATGATTTCCGGAAACCCCTTCCTGAACTTCTCTCATCACTTAATCAGCCTCTAATGTTCCTAAACATCAAGCCAATGGTCCTTGAAAAGATCTTCGGTATAAGTGACCATCAACAAGGCAATAATGAGAAACTTTAGTTCGTAGCGCCTTGGAGGCTTTAGAATCTTCAGGCAATTTGCCATGCCTTAAATATTCTATAAACTTATTTCTCCAATGTCTTATTAGGTTGGTCGAGTTAACTTCGCCATACCCATCCACGTCCAGGACTGAATGCATTAGCTAAACAACTACACCGGAATTAGCTCCTTTCATTTTCGTGGACGAGCCTAAATTGGCCAACGCATCAAACTCCACGTTCTCTTCCCTTGGGATTTGAATTACCGACCACTCCCTAAACCGGGAAAGTAAAACTTGAACTTTATTCAAGTACTACTGCATGCGCTATTCTTTGGTGTCAAAGACTACATATATCTGATTCACTGCCAGCTGGAGTCACACCTTATTTCAATCTCCTCAGAGCCTAGTCCTCGAGCTAATTCATGTTCTGCAACCAAAGCCTCATACTCGGTTTCATTATTAGTCAAAAGAACAGTTCTAGTGGCCTGTCTCATGGTCTTTACGAAGGAGTGATTAGTACTATAGCAAGACCAGACTCTTTTACATTGGAAGTTTCATCTGTAAATAAGGTTCATACATTGGAAACGGTTCCCAATACTAGAACTTCTTCTTTAGCAGTTAAAGACATCATTCTCGGATTAAAATCAGCCATAAAGTCGACCAAAACTTGTTACTTACTGGCAGTCTAAGTTTTATATTCTATATCAAATTCACTAATTTCAACTACCTATTTAGCCAATCGATCCGATAATTCAGGCTTATGAAAGACATTTCTCAAGGAAAAAGTCGGCACAACGGCTATTGGGTGATATTGAAAGTAGGGTCTAAGATTTTGAGAGGCAACTACGAGAGCTAGAGCCAACCTTTTCAGGTGTGGATAACGTGTCTCTGCTCCCACTAGTATTTTACAAACATAATAAACAGAAAATTGCATACCTTCTTCCTCCCGGATCAGGACTGCACTCACCGCAACTACTGAAACTGCTAAATAAATTAATAATTGTTCACCCTTCTTCAGTTTAGAAATTAATGGAGGACTGGACAAGTACCTTTTTTAGGTTTCTCAATGCTTGCTGGCATTCCGGAGTCCACGTAAAAGTATTCTTTTATTTCAAAAGTGAAAGAAATAATGATATTTTTCCGATGACCTCGATATGAATTTACTAATGGCTGCCAACCTGCCAGTCAACCATTGCACCTCTTTTACACTTGCCAGTTGGTCAGGGATATCTTCTATGGCCTTAATCTTGTTAGGATTCACTTCAATTCCTCTTTAAGAAACCAAGAAGTCAATAAACTTCCCGGACCCAACTCCAAAAGTGCATTTTGCAGGGTTGAGCTTCATGTTGTCTTTTCTCAAAATATCAAATATCTCTTATAGTCAAATGACTTCCTGCACTAAGACACTTAACCAACATGTCATCAATATAGACTTGTATAGTTTTACTAATTTGACGTTCAAACATCATTCGAATGAGCCTATGATAAGTGGCTCTGGCGTTCTTAAGCCCAAAAAGTATCACATTATAGCAATAAGTGCCAAAATTTGTGATGAATGAGGTCTTTTATTGATTCTTCGGGTGCCTCCTAATTTTATTATACCCGAAATACGCATAAATAAAACTCATCCATTCATGCCCGGTCGTAGCATCAATCATGTCAATGTTTGGCAATGGGAAAGAATCTTTAAGGCATACCTAATTTAGATATTTATAATTTATGCACATTCTAAACTTATTATTCATTTTAGGAACAACCACTATGTTATCTAACCAATCAGGATAATTCACTTCACAAATTGAACCTATATTTAGCAACCGGATTACCTCTTCTTTAACAAACTTGTTCCTGACTCCCGTTATTGGCCGTTTCTTTTGCTTCACATGTGGAAAATTTGTGTCCAAACATAATTTGTGGACATCCACATCTAGTGGAATGCCTGTCATATCAGAATAAGACCATGCAAAGCAATCAAAGTTAGCTTTAAAACACTCAATAATTTTAAGCTTGAGTTCAGGACTCAACCTCGTTCCCAGGTAAACCTTTTTATATGGGAACACTATAAACAAAGCAACTTGTTCCAGTTCCTCTGCAGTCAACTTTTTGGCATCTGCTTCTTCCGGTACCTGAAAAGATCTAGGCACCTGTTAATAATCCGACATCTCCTCCTCTCCAACACCTTCGACCGGGTCTGGAAGGGAAGCAAACATCAGTTCCTATATTTTCTATTTGCTCGTTCCTCCCACCTTGTTATTGGATAAGGTGACTGCATTAATTTCTCTTGTAGCAGGTTGATCACCTCTAATCTGCTTGATCCTATCTGGCATAGGGAACTTCAGCAATTGATGGTAAGTTGATTGCACAACCTTCATTTAATGAATCCATGACCTATCAAGTATCACATTGTATCCCATATCTCCATCCACTACCTCGAACAAAATAGTCATCGTTATTCCTTCAACATGTTTGGGCATTAAAATCTCCCCTCGAGTTCTTATACTCGTTAGGTTGAACCTTAACAGAAGCTTTGTTGTTGGAACTATGTTTCAGGTTAAATTTCCATGTTCCAAAATCCTCAATTAGATGATATTGGTCGAACTACCTCGATCAACCAATACACATTTAATTTTAAAATCTAAAACATTATGTGAAATTACTAGAGCATCATTGTGCAGTAAAATAAAGCCATCAACGACTTCTTCCATGAAGGTAATTTCATCATCTTCTGATGCTTCTCAGACTCTCTTTCCATGAGTTACTGATATATTTATCTTCTTTGCTACAATAAATGTCACCCATTTACTTCAACTCTACCAAAAATCATGTTTATTATTAAGTACTGTGACCTTGTGGCCAGTTTGACTGGTTTCGTAGCATCCCGATTCCTCCCATTATTGTTCTTGGCCCAGTCCCTCAGAAATTCTCTAAGATGATTGTTCTTCAACAATGTTGCAACCTCTTCACGAATATGCCAGCAGTCCCCAGTCTTGTGTTCATGCGTTCCGTGGAATTCACACCACATACTAAGATCCATTTGACTAGGATCTGACTGAATTAGTTTCGGAAATCTTGCCTCCTTAATAGCTGAAACCAATTTTACCAAACTAATATTGAAGTTAAAATCTGACAACCAGGGATATGCTGAATCCCGGGACCCCGATGGTTCTTTCTCCTGCAAAACCTTGCTACTCCGACCAGGATCCGTCCTTCTATCTGATACAACCCTTTCCTATGACCACAAACCTTTAATTCCTCACCCATTTACTCTTTCATTTGGCAGGAAACGATTCCTGGAAGACTTTCGGCCCACATCGAAATCACTTATGAACTTCTCCTGATTTCGATTACTATTGCAACCTTTGGATGACACCGAAGAACTCAGTTGATCATCTTCAATTCTAATTTTTGATTCATAACAATTATGGACATCTACCCATGTGGCTACCTGAAACTCCAACAAGATTTCCTTTAAATGGGACTCTTTTTTTTTATCACGATCCAATTACAGTTATTTCAAAATATGCGAAGTGGAGAGCACATACCATGTAATCTTGATGAACCAGGTTGTTCACTGAGAATTCTCTTGTGTAAGTCTAAATTTTCTAAGAAAATAAGGGTAATACCATTAGAGATTAGTGAGACATTTTAGCACATGGCACAAGACAATACTAATAAAAGTATGAGACTGAGCAAAATCAAATCTAATTATTTACAAAATTCACAAATTATCTAAACAATTATTGAGTTAGAACTAGTTCCTTTTAGGTGATATTAATCATACCTAATTCTATCATGTTCCTTTCAAAGTGATCTCTACTTCGAGCTTTTATGAATATGTCAGATATTTGCTTGTCAGTAGCACAACATTCCACAGTAATCAAGCCTTTCTCATAGTTGTCCCTCAAAAAGTGATGCCTAACATCTATGTGCTTAGTTCTTTTGTGATGAACCGGGTTCTTAGTCATACTAATTGCATTGCTGTTATCACAAAAGATGGGGATACAACCTACATCAATTCCAAAGTCCATTAATTATTGTTTGATCCATAATAATTGAGCACAACATGAGGCAGCAGCCACATACTCAGCTTCAACAGTAGACAAGGCTACAGAATTTTACTTTTTGGTGGCCCAAGACATGAGCCAAGAAAGTGTTCCATACCTGAAGTGATCTATCTATCCACAAGAAAACCAGCATAATCAGCATCAGCATATCCCACTAAATTAAAATTACTACCTTTTGGATACCATAGGCAGAGATCAGTGGTGCCTTTTAGGTATCTCAAGATCCTCTTGACAACAGTCAAGTGAGACTCCTTTGGATTTGCCTAGAATTTAGCACAAAGGCCTACACTGAAAGTAATGTTAAGTCTACTAGCAGTGAGATATAACAAAGAGCCAATCATTCCCCTATACATCTTCTGATCAACAGATGAACCAGGTTCATCTATATACAATTTTGTGGTTGTTGCTATAGGAGTGTCCATTTCTTTGGAATCTTCCACTTTAAACCTTTTAAGAAATTCCTTCACATACTTCTGTTGATGGATCATAGTTCTATTTGAATTTTGTTTATTTTTTAAGCCTAAAATAAATTAAGCTCACCCATCATACTCATTTCACATTCACTCCCCGTTATCTTAGCAAATTCTTTAATTAACATATCCGTAGTTCCTCCAAAGATTATATCATCAACATATATCTGAACTACCAAGAGATCTTTACCTTTTTCTTTCAAGAACAAAGTATTGTCAATTTTACCTCTCTTGTAGCCATGCTCAAGCAAGAATTTAGACAATCTTTCATACCATGCTCCTGGAGCCTTCTTGAGCCCATAAAGTGCCTTGTCAAGCTTGTACAGATGATAAGGACATTCCTTGCTTTCAAAGCCAGGAGGTTGCTTGACAAACACTTTCTCCTTTAGATAGCCATTGAGGAAGACACTCTTGACATCCATCTGATGGAGAGTGAATTCCATGTAAGCAGCAAAGGCTATAAGGAATTTAATTGCTTCCAATCTTGCAACTGGAGCAAAAGTCTCATCATAGTCTATACCCTCCTCTTGCCTATATCATTGAACCACCAATCTTACCTTGTTCCTTGTAACTATTCCATCTTCATCAAGTTTATTTCTGAAGACCCATTTAGTGCCAATCACTGATCTATCCTTGGGTCTTGGTACCATATGTCAAACTTGACTTTTCTCAAATTGGTTGAGTTCATCTTGCATTGCATTCACCTAATTTGCATTCTGCATAGCCTCAAAGACATTTCTAGGTTCAATAAGAGATAAAAAGCATCAAAAGCATAGATGTTCTTCAAATAATGATATGGTTTTGATTCCAGAGGTTGGATTGGTGATTATGTTCCCAATGGGATAAGAAATTTGATACTTGTATGGTTTCACAACCATCTAGTTTTCCCTAGATGTTCCTGCAATGTTTTGTTGTTGAGGAACAGGTTCATGGACAGGTTCCCTCGAGGTTTGAGGATCAGTTCCTCTTTGTTCAGTTCCCCCTATCTGGTTGCCCTGGATGGAAGGACTTGTTCCTTCCTCTAGTGTAGCTTCAGGCTGAGTTGTAGTTTCATTTGAGTTTCTTACCAGCCCAATTGCTTTATCATCTTGTTCCTACCTCTCAAAAATAATTTCAATTTCATCAAAAATAACAAGTACACTTTCTTCTACACACATAGTTCTTTTGTTATAAATCTTATAACTTTTACTGTGAAGAAAATTTCAAGAATACTCCCTCATCACTTCCGGGATCAAACTTACCATGGGAGTTTTTTCCATTATTGTGCACAAAGCACTTGCATCCAAATGTCCTAAGGTGGGATATATTTGGCTTTATCCTTTTAAGTAACTCATAGGGAGTCTTCTCAACAAGAGGTCTACTCATGCACCTATTTATGGTATAGCATGTAGTGTTCACAACATCTGCTCAGAAGCTATGGGGCAGTTTACTAGCAAGTAGCATAGTCCTAGCCATTTCCTCCAATGTCCTATTCTTTTTTTTACCTACTCCATTTTGTTGTCGAGTTCTAGGAGTAGAAAAATTATGATCTATGCCATGCTCACCATAAAATTCGGCAAATTTAGCATTCTAAAATTCAGTACCATAATCAGACCTAATTGATGCAAGTTGATTACCTAGTTGTTTCTGAGTTTTTCTAACAAATGAAGTGAACATGTCAAATTCTTTATCTTTAGATGCTAAAAATAGTGTCCAAGTAAACCTAGAATAATCATCAACAAGCACTATAACATATCTCTTACCACCTCTGCTCAATGTTCTCATTGGTCCACATAGATCCATATGGACTAGTTCCATTGTCCTGGTAGTACTTACTATTTCCTTGCTTTTAAAAAAGGATCTTACATGCTTCCCCCTTGCACAAGCCTCACAAACTTTATCTTCCTTGAACTTAATGTTAGGCATCCCTATCACCAAGTCCGTGGAGACTAGTTTGTTGAGTTGGCTTAGACTGGTATGTCCAAGTCTCTTGTGCCACAAGGGGGGATAATTGTCCAACACACTTAAGCAAGTGAGTTCATTATCTGAGAGTGTAGACAGATCTACCACATATATGTTATTCACTCTTTTTCCCTGCAAAACTATCTTGTCTGTGGTAAGATTAATCACAAACATTTTGTAGAGGTGAAGGCTAACATATTACCTTTATCACACAATTGTGATACACTTATTAGACTGTACTTCAGTCCATCTACCAAGTAGACATTCTTAATAGAGTGAGAATCGGTCTTACCTACCTTTCCAACCCCAGTGATCTCACTTTTTTTCTATTTCCAAAGGAGACATTACCTCCTTTAAAGTCCTCAAGTGAAAGGAATTGGTTCTTCCCTCCTATCATGTGCTTCGAGCAGCCACTATCCATCTACCATATTTGGATTCTCCCCTTCACTTGGACCTGCAAAATGAAATCAAGGGTTAGTCTTAGTAACCCAAACTAGTTTGGGTCCCTTTCCATAGGCAAAAGGATAAATCAAATTCTTTTTAGCCCAACTTACCAACCAATTTTTCCCAAGAACCAAATTTTTGTTCTTTTGATATGCCTTTTCTTTTGTAGTGCAATCACTGTTATAGTGACCAGTGTTTCTATAGAGTGTGCAAATCTTATTCTTAAGGAGTGTGAGGTACTTTCTTTTGGTATCCCACTTAGGTGCAGAGTTCTCAAAGCCAAGTCCTCTTATGTTGCTACTATGATGTTCTTGTAGCCATGAAAACGCATCAGAGGACCTGTTCCATTTACAAGTTATGTCTAGCACATGCTTGACCTTGTTCAGGTCCTCCTTTAAGAATCTTACTTGTTCATCCCTTTTATACAGCTCATATTTCATTTTACCTACATTCTCTTCTAAAGTGAGTTGTGTGTCACCAGCTGTCTTTTTTCTGTTCCTAATTTTAATTTTAGATTTTCAGATCTAAATTGCAGGACAGTTGTATCAAGTGCATGAACCTGGTTCTTCAATATAGTATTTTCACTTTAAGTTTCATAAGCCTTAAGTTCCAGGTTTTTGCGCTAAGATTTCAAAATCACACATTCTTTTGAATCTTATTCTTTTTCATTATTCACATCCTTAGATTCATCAATCAGCTCTAGTAATAATTCAGAAAATCTTTCTTTAGACAAAAATTTAATCTTGTCTTTGAGATGAAAGACGCATACCTCAGTTTCTTCATCAGATTCTCCAATAGCCATTAGTGCTCGTTCATCATCATCATCATCTGAGCTTTCATATGAGTTTTCTCCCCAAGCAGCGACCATAACCTTAGTTGATCCTTTGTTGTTGCCTTTCTTGGGATGAACCTGTTCCTTCTTCCTGTTCCTTCATTCATCTCTTTCTTTCTTCCATTCAATCTCCTACAAAGGATAGTTTTTTATCATGTGATCAGTCTTTCCAAACTTGTAGCAGCCATCATTGGTTTGCTTCTCCGGAGCTCTTGCCTTGTTATAGGTTCCACTTCTTGAAGAACTCTTTCCTCTCTTTAGGTAATTCTTGAAGTCTTTGGTGATCATTGCCATTTCATCATCTTCAATTCAGTGATTCTGAGTGCCAAACTCCTTTCCGTCTTAGGTACATCCATTTTCATGGTTTGTCTCCTAAGTTCATAGGTAGTGAGATTTCCAATCAATTCATCTAGAGGGAGTGTAGCAGTATTTTTTTATTCATGGATGGCAATGATCTTGCTTTCCCAAATAATTGGCAAGACCCTGGTGAGTATCTTCTCAACTCTTTCTTCTTCAGGGATAATCCTGCCAAGAGATTTCACTTCATTTGTCAATGTAGTGAACCTTGTGTACATCTCCTGAATGGTTTCTCCAGCCTTCATAGCAAAGTTTTCATACTGAGAGTACAATAGAGTTCCTCTTGATATCTTCACCTGAGTTGTTCCTTAATGGGCCACTTGCAGTGTGTCCCAAATTTGCTTAGCAGTGGAACAACCTTGGATTCTGTTGTACTCATCTGGACCAAGTCCACAAACAAGCCATTTCTTGGCTTTGGCATTCTTTTCCCACTTCTTCAGATCCTCGGCATTGCAATCAGCTCTTGTCTTTGGCACATCTACTCCTGCAGCATTTTTCTTCAAAGTAGCCAGTGGACCATCAGTAACAATGTCCCATAGCTCATAGTCTTCTCCCTGTATGCGATCTCTCATTCTTGACTTCCACCAAGAGTAGTACTGGCCATTAAAGAGTGGTGGCCTAGCAGTGGATTGTCCTTCCCAATTTTTAGGTGGTGTACTCATCTTGGTCTTTTCCTAAGGTGTTAGCCTTTTCAAGGATAACCTGCTCTGATACCAATTGATATTTTATACTTCAGTACCACACAAGAAGGGGGGTGATTTGTGTGGTGTCCAATTTTTCGCATGCACAGATTATAGAAGGACTTGGTTCTTCTACATGTTCCTTACACTACAGTTGCGGAATAATAAATGCAGAAATTAAAGAACATAAGTACTTTTATGCGGAAAATACCTGGCTCAAAAGGTGAAAACAACACGACCTGCTTCCCAGTAGGATTTTTTCTAACACTTCACTAAATCACTGAGCCAAAAATATCGTTTACAAAACTCTTATAAACCTAAGGATTACCTCTAACCCTTTGTGGCAACCAACCTCAGACTGTTGCGACAACTTCAAGTTAACTCTAACTTGAACAATACACTCAAAGTACCTAGTACAAATGCTTCTAGAGAAAGCTAAAAGGTACAACTCAAAAGCCCTACTACAATGAAACTAGAATAAAAGAGAGACACGTGGAACTGGTTCTTCTATCTGGTTCATGTAGCTTCAGGTTGCACACTTGAAACACACATGAATTATTCACAAAATGCCTTGTTATTTTTCTCTCAACTCTTGTTTAACTTCATCGTTTGTGCGTACCGGTAAAAGAGAACATCTTGAAATATATAGAGTTAGTAGAATATGATCAACTAGAGTTCTAATACTATACTATTCCATGGTGGAAGAGTTCTAGTTATCTTCAATTTCTAACTCCTCCTTTATCTAGGATAGAGTTCTCTTCAAGTAAGGAGTCCTGCTCCATATCAATTATGCAAACTTTTCGTTCAAGAGATATCAGATATAACCACTTATTCTTACCCCCTCGACGTGCATGCCTTGTGCTTGAATCTGTCCGTGCCCTGGATATACTGTGTGTGGACCTTGTTCATGTATGTGTTTCTTTGCTAATCATCAAAACAAACTTACTCAGGCCAACACAGTTGTAGTGTAAGTTGTGATATGCTCTTGTGGATTCGAAGTTCCATCATACTTCGGAATATCGGGCATCTTGAATCTTTTCGGAATCAACTCCGGGGCCATCCTTGGTTTGAACGGCAACTGCGTATACATCTTTGAATCTGGCCCCTTCAATATCGGTGGTGCTCCCAGGATCTGATCCATCCGGGTGTGGAATTCTTTAGAATTTTGATCCATCCGATCATGCATTTCAATCATGAATCTCATGAGCTCGGTTATAAAGGGATCATTCGTGTTGTTGTCGTTCCCGGAGCCACTACCTGCACCACATGCTTGATTTTAATTAAATCCAAACTTCTCCCTCGAAGCGATGTTACCGATTCTTTAGTGTTGTTTAATTTGTAGGTATGCTGGGAGGCGCTCAAACTCCTCCATTGGAATTATTTGAGGCAACCAAAAGTGCTTGCTGGAGCTCTGTCATTTTCCGGTCTTGTCTTGAGAGATGATTCATAATTTTCCTTTGTTGCGCTCTCAAAACTTTCACTGTTTCAACAACAGGTTCATCATCCATATCATCAAGAGTTGGGCTTCTCACGCGCCGAGGATTTCATTCTTTGCAAACCGGAGTTGTCTCATCTCCATCATTGCGAGTTTCACTGATTGAATCATCACGCTGGAACATATCGTCATGCTCATTATTTGTTCCAACGTTGAAAGAGTTGTTCACATCATCAATTGCCATATTTATTTTTTACATTACTGATGAAAAAGCATCAAAAAGCGTTAGTAACATATGAACGGATCAAAGTAATACCACAATTGTCTATGCCCCAAGTTGGGTGCCAAACTGGTTACCTGTAAAACGATACAATTGAATTTGTAATGTGATTTATAGACATGAACTAATTTGATCCAAGAATATAAAATAATTAAGAACAGAAATAAACTGATTAGAGAAACTTGAAGAAAATGTAAACCTGACTGTGAAATGAGCTTCTCCGGAAGCAAGAATAAGAACAGTATGTAGAACAGAAAGAAAGAATATTGTTAATAAAATAAGAGCAAGTTTAGCCTTTTTGCGTACAAATATTTTTCACATCTACAATGAGTACAAATTTTCCTATTTATAGCCCAATTCAGGGAGGAAAGATCCCCAAATCAAGCTCTTCTTTAATATGAATTGCATAATGGTTGATTATAAATACAAAGATTCTTTGTAACGGCTACTCATTGAATGCTGTCATTTCCAATCGATATCTTCCTTTCAAACTTCCGTTCCTGATTCCAGCGTCTTCAGAACACACTCATCACATTATTGGTAAAATCCAGATTAATTGAAGTTCCATCAGCTTTTGCAAATATTAAAAAATTTGTTTTAGGAGTATTTGAAATAATAAGATAAAAATTGTTTTCCAAATAAAATTCATCTTCAAATATAGTTTTTTCAATTTTTTTCCTGAACATCAACCATGTGAAAAGTAGTACTTTAAATCATGACTTTTGTAATAAAAATCATCCAAACTACCGTAGTTCAAGAAAATAATTTAACTCTTCATATATCATAAACAATTTAAAACAGAGAGAGTATTTCCTATTCCAAAGCGTAAATATTGTACCCAACTACAAAATGTCCAGCAAAAATCACACCCACGTTCATTTATACTTTTTATTTTTACAAGAAAGCATCTTTAGTCAACACTGTCAGACAGCAGCATTCCATAATTGACATTTCCTTATCCCAAACTCCTACTAGTAATACTCAGCTCCCACGTTCCCCTAGGAAGAAGAACAACAATACGATGAGTCGGGCCTCGATTATACTATTACTATTACTCATCGCGACCTTAATCGCCGCCGCACAAGGCGGAGCGTTGACGTTTGACGATGTTAATCCGATCAGGCAAGTAGTAGTATCCGACGGTTTGCAGGAGCTGGAGAATGGAATTCTCCAACTCATCGGCCAAACGCGCCGTGCTCTCTCCTTCGTTCGCTTTGTTCGCAGGTCAGTTGGATTCATCTAATTTCCTCCTATTGAATGAATAAGCTTTGTTTTCCTTTTTACTTAAAAATTATTTATTTTTGGGATATCTGTTAACTTTAAAAGGTATGGGAAGAGATACGACTCAGTTGAGGAGATCAAGCAAAGGTTTGAGATATACTTGGACAATCTGAAGATGATTAGGTCTCACAACAAGCAACGACTTTCCTACAAACTTGGTGTCAATGGTAATTGTCTTTGTGTATACTATATGGTTTCCTATTAGCTATTGGCTGGACAATATATGCCTTTATGGAGAATTTGCCCTTTTTCGTTTTGTTTTTTCTTCTTACTTATAGTTCATGAAATGATCTGAATAGAGTGGATACATAAAATTGACTTGTATAGAATACGCAGTCGTGAAGTAATAAAGTGATAAGATAGAGTGTCGAACCCACGAAGACTTGTTAATTATCTAAACAAGGATTAAACCCAAAAGTAGTGATGCTAAAGTAACTAAACTAAAAAGAAAATAAATAATGAACTCTGAACAAAGGAAGAGCTGATTTTTATATTATCAGTGTAATGAAAACGATCTAGGGTTATGAGTTATCTAACATTCCTATTGTATTCTTCAATTGAATTGACTAACTAATTTATCTAGTTTATTGGTTGACAGTGTTAATATTGCTCATAAGAATCTCTGGGGTTCTTACTCGCCTATTCAAGCTAACCTAACGCCAATATGTCTATGGAATTAGAACTAACAAGAACGCATTTGTAATTCATGTAAATCAACCAAGCAAGGCAATCAGGTATATATGTTTATCCTAACTGCGAATCCGTTCCACGATACCCAGGTTTAAGAACTTGCTCTATTTAATCCTATATGCAATCTAGAATTCACACTTTCGAGTTCAATTCTAGATTCGTAGATAGTTTTAATTGGTGATCAAGCAATCAAATAATTAAGCGTAGGATTGAATAAATAAACTAATATGATAAATCAAGAAACGAAAATCAACTCGAATAACAATAGTCATGAAAGAACCAGAACCTTAGAACGTGAAGTTTAGCTCCATATAGACATGGTAGCCAAACAACAAATCATATAAAGAAACATAAAAATTACTAAATTTGGCGGAAGAATATGAAATTCGGCCTACACGGCGGCTCCTTTCTCTCCCTAGGTCGAATCCCCTTCAAAAAGTGTGTTCGATGACCTAAAAGAGCCATTTTTGGCTTATATATTGCGTCCAAAAGTCATGGGCCAAAGTTTTCCTTTTGCTTTCCCTAATCAGCTTCAGGGATTGATGTTGAGTTGGATGCTTCGCGTCCGCCTCAGCTTGATCTTCTCAGCATCGGATGCTGGGGTGGATGCTACACGTCCACCCTCTGTTCCCTCAACCTTTTTGCGCCCAGATGCGGGCGCTAAGGTGGATGCCTTCTTAAGACTTCAACGACGCCAAAAACTTGATTTGAGGTTCAAAATGTAGTAGATTAATGTTTTTGTTACTTCTAATTAGAACTCCTCGCAGATTTCTTGTACGTGAGTGAAGAAAGGGAAAATAAAAATATGAAAATCAAGGTCAAGGTAAAGGAGAAGAACAAACAAAATAAAGAAACAAGAAGGCACTGCATATTTTGCTTGCTTTATTTTGCTCTTGACAATGACTATGCTTCTTGGCAGAGTTTACTGACCTAACATGGGATGAGTTTAGGAGAGAAAGGCTAGGAGCTCCTCAAAACTGTTCCGCTACCACAAAGAGCGATCTTCAGCTCACTAATGTCAACCTACCAGAGACGGTATTTGCAATCAGAACTCCATTATATCTTTTTCTGCAGTTGTTTATGATACTTTCTCAAAAATCATTACCATTTGCATCCATTCACTCCAACCGGAAATCCTGTTATTGGAAATCTAGCTTTCAGTGCTTTCTTTGTGCCTCTATCTTGTATGTTCTCCTAAAAGGAAATTCATAAATGCTTAGTCTTGTCCATTTGCAGCCTAATATTGCTGTCATTCTTCTTTCATTGGATTTTGATCACTTTGTTATGTTTTAACTTTTATTACTTTCAAGATGATGGAATTTCTTGAGATGACAACATAGATAGCTATTGCATCTAGGAGCAACGCTGGACGTAGGATTTTAAGTCAAGAGGTGCAGAGTACTGCTGCATCCACTGTATCTGAATGAAATAAAAATTTGGTATATATGTGTGTTTAGAAAAACGTGTGTGTGTATTGTCTATCTATATATATTTACTTTTTCTTCTTTTCCAAGCTAAAAGTAGTAGTAGGTTCAGGAACAGTTGCCTTTCATTCAGCCGTTGCCTAGAAGAGCATGTGCTAAGTGAACGTATTGTTGGTTACCAAAAGTAGCTCTTGTTCCTAATTTTGATCTCCGAATGTGTCATTTCAGAAAGACTGGAGGGAAGCGGGGATAGTAAGCCCAGTGAAGAGGCAGGGCAAGTGCGGGTCTTGCTGGACATTCAGGTAAGGAGTAGTTAGGATCATGTCACTAGGTTCCTAATTTTCAGTTTGGAATGGCATTCTACCTATCAATCGTTAATCAACTATGCGTTAAGCCTAAACTACTTATTCTTAACAACATGTAAATTCTATATCCTTTCCATTCTATTCGGGTTTCTGAAGTTGAAAAATGACGGAGTCGGCGCATGATGTTTTGGCAGCACTACTGGTGCTCTGGAGGCAGCATATGCCCAGGCATTTGGGAAGAACATCTCTCTGTCTGAACAGCAGCTCTTGGACTGTGCTGGAGCTTTTAATAACTTTGGATGCCATGGCGGGCTTCCATCACAGGCTTTTGAGTACATTAAATACAGTGGTGGTCTTGACACTGAAGAAGAATATCCTTATGCTGGAAAGGCTGGTGTATGCAAATTCTCGTCAGAAAATGTTGCTGTTAAAGTCGTTGATTCTGTTAATATTACCAAGGTAGGATACCTCTTTACTCTGGAACAGCAATGTCTTGGATCAGCTTTTAACTGCTTACATCAGTGCTTATCATTTCTTGTATTTGACACACTAAAGGAAGATTATTGTAGTTTTCCGACGGGAAAAACCTTTCATAGTTCTAGTGTTTCATTGTTGATGATTTTCAGTTGAGTGGATCTTTTAATATGCGTTATTTGACCTGAAAAGGTCAATGGGCATCGGTTGGATTCCTTACAATTAAACATTTATAATTACAGGGTGCTGAAGATGAACTAAAATACGCGGTTGCATTTATTAGACCGATTAGTGTAGCTTATCAGGTGGTAAAAGGTTTCAAACAGTACAAGGGTGGAATTTACAGCAGCACCGTATGTGGCAACACTCCCCAGGTGAGTTTTTAGTTCCGATGAATTTGAGATATTGCCCTTTTAATCTGCTATTCTTTGTCGATGAAGAAGCACATTTTCCATGTAACTCACCGTAGGGGAAAGAATTGTACCCAGTAGTTAGTTATAACCCAGTGCTTGATTACTCGTCGAGAAGGGTGTCTGTAATTATCTTTAAGTTATGCGTAATGTGTGTGTGTCTCTCTCTCTCTCTGTGTTTATTGATTTTTAACAATTCGAGTGTCATAATACTGATAGGAAAGATACCATGCTTTGTCAACCAAAAAAAGATGCTGGATGATAGGAAAGATTGAAATAGTCTCTACTTTTAGAAACTCCTAATCTACCTTAATATACAGATTATGTAGTATTGGAATAAAACGGTATGATGAGCAGTGTACACAGAGGATTCATACCCCCACCCAACCCAACTAATCTGGCACTGAGACATGATTGATTTTGCTGCAGTGAAGAGGCACATATTCTTTTTCTTCTTTTGTTAAATATCAATGACATCAAAAAAGTATATGGTCCGACCTTCACTAAATATGCGAGACAATGGCATAATACTACATTAACATTTTCTAGTGCATTGGCAGGATGTGAACCATGCTGTTCTTGCTGTGGGATATGGTGTTGATAATGGTACTGCATATTGGCTGATCAAGAACTCGTGGGGAGCTGAATGGGGTGACAATGGATACTTCAAAATGGAGATGGGAAAGAACATGTGTGGTAAGTTTCTCCCACATCATCAAGTCTCCTTTCCCCCTTTCTGCATACTGGATGCACACTGCTTTCGGATAGAGAAAGCTTATTCTATTAGGATAAATTAATGAAAAATAACTTTCAACTTGGACCATAAAAAAAGAGGCCACAAAATCTGAACTATAATGCTATTCTATATACGAGTTCAAGTTGAGTTCATCTTAGATCGACACAAATAATAATAAAAACTTTCTAGTCAATGTAGTCATGATTTTGATGAGGTAAATAACTGATCCTAATGATATGTTTGTAGGTATTGCAACTTGCGCATCATACCCTATTGTTGCTTGAGTTGCCTAAATCAGATCTTGTTCAAGTTGGCTATGTGACAAGTATCCACTCCCAGTTTCAGATTTATGTTAAACGGCAAATGAAGGGTACTATGATTCTTGTGCAGGAAAGTTCTCTGTAACTGTAAGTAATAAGTTAAGGATATTGGACTGTCGAAGATGTCATTGATGAACTGATTTGCTTGGCTGAATAATTTTTATTCCTGTATACTACTGATAAAATATTTATCGGATTGGAAAATCATTGCCTCTATGTGTAATGATTCCCCATCAAATCGAAAAGTCAAACCAAACTAAACATATAAATATATAATTTTTATATATACTATCAAAACTTTGTGTAGGATTTTCTTTAAGAAATTTCTAGAAATATTTGTAATCCTCTCATAGCAGGTCATATTTAGTAGAGTTATAAAGTTCATTCATTTATATTTACTTTAAATTTAAAAAATGCTCGATTTAACACGTATCATTATTTTCTAATCAGTTGTTATTGAAATACTTCAATCTCTTTGTTTTTTCATATTCATATGTAGATTTACTAAATTTTATATCCTTTTTGAATTTGAAATAATTTTATTGGCAATTTTTAAAATTAAATAGAACATATCATTATTTAGGTCTCATATTGATTTTTGTATTTAATTATTAAAACTAGATTAAATGTTTGTCAATCTTTTCAATTCTTATTAAATATATATTTACTTATTAAAATTTTATCTATAACTCTACCAAGTAAACTTGAAATTATATTAATGTAGTAAAAAAATCGAATAAATGGAGGAATAAAGTGACTACAGGGCATGTTTTAAAGGGCATCGATGTTCTTTATTTTAAATATGGGGGAGACTACCCCCC
>AWOL01S0088660.1:0-40559 GCA_000715115.1 Nicotiana otophora | reverse complement strand
CCCGCCGTCACAAATCTTGGCGGTTTAGAGTTTAGCACAAATTTGTGTGCAATCCCAATCCCGCACCGCGGTTTAAGGAGAAAGCTTGTTACTGAATTTTCGGTGCGGGAACTTACTCAGTGGCCCTCTTTGTATTGGACTTTAAGTTTGAGCAAAATTTATTTTTAGTCATCCGGGCCAAATTTATAACACCTGGTAACCACAAAATGATCCCATACAAGTCATAACCTAAACACAATGGAATTTAAGAGAAGCAAGCTGCTATATAACTCAATTCAGCACTAAAAGCTTAGTCCGTCAAATAATTAGAGATCATAGAGATATATTAAAACACTGATGTTAAAATTGATATACTATTAACATATAATATTGGTTTAAATAAAGAAAAACAAGGAATCAATTGCTTGTACCTCGTTTCTACCATGGCAAACCATTCACCTCCACAAATATGAGAAACACTACTCTGAATCTTGGTAAGTGTTTAACAGACCAAACTAATTTCTTTATACAAAGATATGCAGGCCACTTCCCTCAATTCTTTCTACGAAACAACTGGATCAAAATAGAAAAATTGACCTATTATAAGTATTGAACTAAGCTCATCAATCAGCATATCTCTTTCAATACTTAGCTAACATAAATAAAATTTATCCCTTTTTCTATTTTCTATTTTACTTTAGTCCTTACACCTAAAAAAATAGTTGGAGAGCAAAATTGGAAAGAGAGCTTATCGATGATTGTTCTAATTGGAATTATCTTTTTGAATTGCAGAAGTTTTATGATTCTTCTTTTTTAGATAACTATGCATAACGTTGAAATATATATTAAATAGACTATCACTATACAATTTATATACAATAGACTGTCATTGTACAAAATATATACGAAATAGACTGTCATTATACAAAAAATTAGACGGTCACTATATAATTTATATACAATAGACTGTCACTATACAAAATAGACTATCACTATACAAAAAATATACAAAATAAACTGTCACTATACAAAAATATACATAATAGATGTCACTATACAATTTATGGATAGTGATATTTTGGGCTATTAGATGTAATATATTTGGGCCGGAGGGATATTTCGTATCAATGGGGGAAAACATGTGTTATTAAAATTTTGATGCGCTATAGAGGGTCATTTACTCAAGTCTAATTGGTGACATGGAGCCCACCAAGATTTAAAGGATCTCACGGATAGAAAATGTTATGTGAACCTATGAAAGGATTTTTCTGCTAAACAAAAGTACTTTTACAGAATTGAAAGAGATTCATTATGAAAAGGGATTAAACGTTTAAGTTCAAATTCATCAGTCTTTACAGAAATTTAAGAAAGCAAATAAAAGGTAAAAATCCGAACGACATCCAAATCCAGCGGGATCACGTGAGGCCCTATGAAAAAGATGAAAATAGTATTGCGAAAAACCTTTTTACCTTATGCAAATATTAAAATTACTTTGAACTGTTTTTACTTGAAACGTTATTCCAGAGGTTGTTTTCAGTTTTTCACAGAAACTGTGAAATTTTTCTAAAATGGTGTGGTTAAAGTTTTTGTGTGGGAAACTTAAGTTTTAGAAAGCTTTTATTAACACTTTTTAAGGACAATCACCACCTTAAGGTGTTGTTTGGTGGGCGAACAACTTATCTCGACATTAATAATGTATTGTCACGCCCCAAACTCGGGGAGCGCGACCGACGCTCAACCGAGAGAACCCGGCCGAGCAAGCCTGTTAGATTTCATTCTACCCAAACTCATCCATGAATAAAAAGGAGATGTACTCCATTAATCAAACGCTGTAAAGATTTCATTAACCACTTCCATTTCATTCTCATTAACAACATCATTCAATATTTCTAAAATAGTACGAGTTTATAGAATTAATGAAAAACATGATTTTCAAATACCAACATTTCTAGTTCAATTCCCAACATCAACCACAACTCACAACCTGTCTACGGAACCTCTAAGTACAATTGAAAAAGAGTAATATAGAAATGCCGGTAACAAGGCCCCGGCTATACCTCAAAATACAGTACATAAGAAACAAAAGATACATGACCCCAAAATGAAGTGAGGCTCACCAAATAAACTGAAAAGAGTGTAATGCTATCATTGATCAATGTCGTCTGTTATAGAACCACCTGCATCCATTAAAGATGCAGCGCCCCCGGTAAAAGAGACGTTAGTACTGTCAAATAGCACTAGTATGTATAGCTAAAAGTCCTCTTTCAAAATAGAATGCCCATATAAAAAAAAGGCAACACATAGAAACAACAAGTCACAATCAACAATATCCAAATGTCCAGTTAAAACATAATAATTTTCAAAATACGAACTTCATATATAATTTTGGTTGGGAGATCATTCGCACCGATATACCACCGTCTTTGTTAGCACAGAGTCCGATCGCGCCCGATCGGCTAGGCTATCTCCCCACGAACAATGTAATTTGACATGTGATGCGAAAGAAAGTTATTACCAAGAGTAGTACCGCCATGTGCGCAACATGACGTCTGATCTCCACCCAATCAGCTAGGCCGCCTTCCCATATATGTCGTGTGGGTTGACTTTTTCAATCCATAATTTTTATCAGTTTCATCCCAATTAAGGGGAATAATATCACAATTTCTCCAATATTTCAATTTCATCCCAAATAAGGGGAATAATCGCAATCCACCCCTACACCTACACGTGTTGTTTCAGGTGTGGGCCTTATGACCCACCCTTCCTCGTTTTGCTAGTGATGCTCCCAAAAATAATTTTGATTTGATTTGCACAAAGAGGTAACATAAATACAATTGTACTCACCTCAACATCTTTCACATTGTATAAATTCTCATTAGTATTTCTATTCATTCACAACGACAATATTTTCTTGGCTCATTTGGCCATTCACAAGATTCTTTATTCCTGGCACGGTGGTCGTATTTTATATTCCACGCTTTCACCTCTTTTAATTTCAAAGATCACCATCAAATATCAACATATAGAATATTTCAGCAATCATATGCCTCAAATTTATTTGTAATGGAAACTTTAAACACAAAAGGTTTTTTTTCAAAATATGGGGCATACCGACCAGCAATAGAAACACACAACAAATTATAAAACAATCAATACACCATTTATTCTTGCAATACTCTTTCCCAGAAATGACAATATACAATTTTGGTACCCGAGTATGTAAGAACTCGAATCACACTGGATATATTCATAAAGCAAAGCATTAGTTAAAGTAGCCACTTATGGGCATGAATTGAGTACAAAAGCTTTTAGGCAACTCTATTTTCGAAATTATTTTTTTAACAATTGAGTCGAGGCTTACTTCATATTATGTATCGCATCCTCTCATTTAATTTGCACTACTAGCCACAATCATAACTTAAATTCTTGGCACGTTGGCCACACTCCATATCCCCAATTCACTTATTTCATTTTCAAGTATCTTTATAGGTTATCAACAACAAGATATTTTCAATGAAGACTTTAGGTACACATATGAGCAATTTAGAGCCTTAAACACATCGAGTGTTTTTCACCCAATTGTTATATTGGTTTTCATTTAAACCACGACTCAAAGTCATAATATTTTTATATGCAAACCATAATTTGAACATATATCTTTCGACATAAGGCTCATTCGAAATAGTAAAGTTTATAGGAGATAACCCGAAATATAAAAATTAGAAATCTTGAGCCAACCATACTTGAACTTACGGGAACATTATAAAATTCGATTCTAAGAGAGAAAGTTTAGCCAACATATCTCAATTGAGTTTCCTTACACTCTAAAATATTTCGAAAATCTTAGCAACTTCAACCTATTTTGAAAATGTAACAAATTGAATCAAAATTAGGAGGATGATCATGGTTCTAGCTCATTTGAGCATTTTATCATACACTAGGTGTGAATTAAAGTTTCAAGGTTCTTTTATGGTGGGTTCCATCATCCCAAACCCATTATCTACCATTCTTATCTCAACAATCTTCTTACACCCTTTGATAACACATGCATGCAAGATGGACAACTCTCATGCCCAAATATTATCTTACTAATTGCCCAATTCCAGACAAAATTCAAAATTGAGGGTTAGGATGTAGAATCTTACCTTTTGGATGAAGACCTTATGGGTTTTCCTTGTTAATCTTCGAAGCTTTGAGCAAGACTTGATGAATAATTAGCCTAGGGTTTTCTCTCTCTCTAAAACACTCTCACTTCTCTCTAAAACATTAGATTTTTGCTCAAAAATGGTTCATTGCATCTATTTAACGAAGTAGGGTCGGGTTATAAAAACCCAAAAATAAAGCTCCGGAACAGGATATGCGGTCCGCATATGCGATCGCAGAATGAATATGCGGTCCGCATATCAGCCACACAATTGGCCTCCAGAACTGAAAAAAATCTGCATGGGTTTGCGGTCACTATGCGGCCCACAGACCTGTTCTGCGGTCGCATAATGAACCGAAGAACAGTTCTGCGGTCGCATAGTTGATCGCAGAATGGCATCCAAACCTGCCCCTACCTGCCTCACTCTGCGGCCATTCTGCGGCCCACAGAGTGATTTTGCGGTCGCATAATGGACCGCATAAATGCATTTCTCTGCCAAATATTTTCCTTTACTCCTTAGTGGATTGTTCAACCTAAAAAGTATGGCACATACAAAACTTTGAATTCTCAAACTCGTAAGCCTACTCCGGCACCACGAAACCTTGAATTCATTTGCGAAATTTTACGGGGCTTTACACTTATATATTTTGAAATTTTTTGGGGTATTACATTCTTCCCCGCTTAGGATCATTCATCCTCGAATGAGGGTCAAAACCCGTCATTAGTATTCAATGTGTCCCAACTGTTAGTTCACACACACCAGTAGTTTCAAAATTTGGCTAACTCCCTAAATTTTTAGAAAGTTTGCCAGAGTATCCCGGTAATTGGGCTTAGCCACCTGTCAGGGTAACACCAAAGCAACTCCTAACAACACATCCACAACTCCACAAAGCATCACAATGTATATCAACAACACTAATCACAACATTACAAGAATTATATTATCAAGAGTGATATCTAGACATGAACTGCACATTTTTAAATCATAACATCTAGAAAGTACCTTTCAAATCAAAGCCAATTTCTATTCAATCAAGCAAAAATATTTTCTTTCCACAACACTTTCGGCCTTCAAGGTGACCCTCTCGACTTACAGACTTCGCCATATCACATTAACGTAGGCAATCTCAACTCCCGGACTTTTCTAACAAGGGTAGCAAATAGTTTCTCCTCATAATCTAATTATCCATTAACTTCACCTTCTTATACATAGACACGTGAAACACCGTGTATACGGAGAATAATAATAGGAATAATATTATACTCATAGTTTGGCCTATTTCCTTCAAGATTTCATAAGGCCTAATGTGACTACACATACTTACCTTTACAATTCACATAGCATCCTCGTGGAGAAAATATTGAGAATAACCTGTTTACTTTCTTCAACTCTAAATCTCTACGCCGAACACCCAAACTAAACCTTTGGCGACCTCCAACAATTAGTCTAAGATGTGCTAGCTTGAATATGACCATAAAACTTCCTATCCAATATATTTGATCACGGGATGATGCTTCTTCTTTGATATGTTTGAACCTTCAACCCCCATAGATTTAATACAAGAAGGAACAATGGGGTTCGAGGTTTGGCTGGAATTATTCAAGAATCCATCAATGGGCTGAGCAGAGTATTTCATGAGATTATATATCCTAAAAGACATGAAGCTTACTACTGATAATGCTGACAAGATTAATCACAATGATGATATCATTGATTCGACAAATGAGACATGGAGTTAACTAGTATATCGGCAATAGAAATCCTTAAGTAGGAATAGTCAAGTACGTGACACCAGTTACCTATTTGAGTGTAGGGAAAAATTGTTTAATTCGAAATGAGAATATTATGGCCCCCTGAATGTGATATGGGTTTCAAAATACATGAAGTTGCATTATGCTCTTAACAGTAACTAGCACAAGGAATCTATGCCACAAGCCTACGAGGATGAAAAAGAAGTTGAACACTTGTGATATTATTATCATTCTGACAGCTTGACCCTTTTCCGATAGTTGATCCTATATGAGAGAACTAGAGATGCGACAAACTTGTCTTTCATATTAATATACTCATCATATGTGCCAAAATCTGGAAGCATCTAATTTCAACCTTTCACGAGTGAAATCACATAGCTGGGACATCTAAATATTTGGGATGAAATCATGTATTGATTAGAGAAAATTAACATTTTTCTATGAGATAGACATGTTTCTGCCATAATAACTCTCGGGATACAATACCAGGCCATTTCATGGAAGACTACAATACTAGGTACAAAGTGAGCTACTTACTGTGAGACGATTTAGGTAAACATGAAAGTCATACTGATATAGGCAAACAACAAGATCTTCCTGTGATGAATTTGTGATAAATCTCAAATTTCTCAGAAACTTTATGCGGACAAGTGGCCCTTTTCAATTGACATGTACGCACGTGATAGGTGATGAGACATGCTCTCATGTTACTAGATAGTGGAAAGGTTCCATGATAATACTCACAAAAGAGTAGACTGGTTGTTCAAGCCATGTGAGCCACATACACCGGAGAGAGAAAGTGTGGCTTAAGAAGGATCTCAACACTAGGCTGCCTTACAATGGATTTGATAGCACATAGGTAAACTTTACGATGTCCATGCATAAGCACAAGTTAGCAGATGTTATCCATTTGATTGAAAAGGTTCTGTAAGAAATTCATCAAGTGTAGTCCCTTGTTGAGAAGTTTAAGGAAGCCAGTGGGAAGTATTTCCCTAGGATTGTGACTCAATTCAAAGAAATTATTATAAAACTCAATTCCTCAAGAGGTCGTAAATAAGAGAATTGTGATCAAGAGGCTTCACAAATACTGCTTCTTGTTCAAAGAGTAAGTACATGCAATGTTTTATGATTCAGCGTCTTGTTAAGACCATGTTTATGAGGGATCTCCAATATGGATGCACATTTACAACAAGGAAATATAATGCGGTGTTCATAGTGATGTACTAAGGTGTGACTTACATGGTGATTTTAGATTGACATGGCAATACCTTAGTTGATGCCCCTCGACTCCACATCCATAACATGTATTGGTACCATAGTGGCATACCCCATGAATGACATCTCCTACATTTCACACAATGAGGATGTGGTCCGTTAAACTGACTCGCCCTACCGACCTAATATTTACCCATTTTGCATACATAAAAAACATTCCCCTTATCCTTCCTCCAAGCCTTCATGACGGGAGTAACAATCTCTATACCGGTTTGTTGTGTGGGCCTTTGAAATTTCCCAAGCCTGCTACCCCTAACACTCTCCTGAGCATGCTTACAACACGACACCAAATGATCCTTCCCGCACCCCGGCATACCGTGATCGGTGTACCCAACCTAGGGCATTTGTTCATCTTGTGCCCCCTCTTTCTACAACTATAACATATTTCAAGAGTCATTCAACACGTCCCCAAATGGCGTTTCTTACAAATCAAACATCCTGGCATATTGGTACAAACAACCCTCTTTCGTTTCTTAGGTGCTCTTACCACATGATCTGGTGGCACAATAACATTAATAGGGACAAGGAAACTTCCCTTAGAAACTGGTTCTTTCATTCCTTCCTCGCTGACTCGAACCCGTGGGTTACTCATATGGAAAATGACATATGGCGAGGAAATTAGCTCCCTATCTTGAGTTTTATCGCACGATCTGGAGTATCAAAGAAGTGCGAAATTCCTAAATGTCCAAGTAGCCTCCTCATTATAGATGTGGTTGACAACACACCGATAAGAAGGACTCTACTAGATACGGCTCTGATATATCCTAGGACACCTTAAAACCTTAGGCTCTGATACCAAGTTTGTCACGCCCTAAACTCGGGGAGCGCGACCGACGCTCAACGGAGAGTCTCCGACAGGCAAAAGAGACATTAGTATTGTCGTTTGCTGTACTGCTATCATTGATTAATGTCGTCTGCTGTTGAACCACATGCATCCATTAAAGATGCAACGTTCCCGACAAAAAAGACGTTAGTACTGTCGAATAGTATTAGTATGTATAGCTAAAAGTCCTCTTTCAAAATAGAATGCCCATATAAAAAAAAGGCAAAACATAGAAACAACAAGTCATAATCAACAACATCCAAATGTTCAGTTAAAACATAATAATTTTCAAAATACGAACTTCATATATAATTTTGGTCGGGAGATCATTAGCACCGATATACCACTGTCTTTGTTAGCACGGAGTCCGATCACGCCCGATCAGCTAGGCTATCTCCCCACGAACAATGTGGTTTGACATGTGATGCGAAATAAAGTTGTTACCAAGAGTAGTACCGCCATATGCGCAACATGGCATCCGATCTCCACCCGATCAGCTAGGCCGCCTTCCCATATATGCCGTGTGGGTTGACTTTTCCAATCCATAATTTTTACCAGTTTCATCCCAATAAGGGGGAATAATATCACAATTTCTTCAATATTTGAATTTCATCCCAAATAAGGGGAATAATCGCAATCCACCCCTACACTGACACGTGTTGTTTGAGGTGTGGGCCTTATGGCCCATCCTTCCTCGTTTTGCTAGTAATGTTCCTAAAAATATTTTTGATTTGATTTGCACAGAGAGGTAACAGAAATATAATTGTACTCATCTCAACATCTTTCACATTGTATAAATTTTCATTAGTATTTCTATTCATTCACAACGACAATATTTCCTTGGCTCATTTGGCCATTCACAAGATTCTTTATTCCTGGCACGGTGACCATATTTCATATTCCACGCTTTCACCTCTTTCAATTTCTAAGATCACCATCAAATATCAACATATAGAATATTTCAGCAATCATATACCTCAAATTTATTTGTAATGGAAACTTTAAACACAAAAGGTTTCTTCCCACAGAATGGGGCATACCGACCAGCAATAGAAACACACAACAAATTATAAACAATCAATACACCATTTATTCTTGCAATACTCTTTCCCAGAAATGACAATATACAATTTTGGTACCCGAGTATGTAAGAACTCGAATCATACTGGATATATTCATAAAGCAAAGCATTAGTTAAAGCAGCCACTTATGGGCATGAATTGAGTACAAAAGCTTTTAGGCAATTCTATTTTCGAAATTATGTTTTTAACAATTGAGTCGAGGCTCGCTTCATATTATGTATCGGATCCTCTCATTTAATTTGCACTACTAGCCACAATCATAAATTAAATTCTTGGCAAGTTGGCCACACTCCATATCCCCAATTCACTTATTTCATTTTCAAGTATCTTTATAGATTATCAACAACAAGATATTTTCAATGAAGACTTCAGGTACACATATGAGCAATTTAGAGTCTTAAGCACATCAAGTTTTCTCACCCAATTGGTATACTGGTTTTCATTTAGGCCACGACTCAAAGTCATAACATTTTTATATGCAAACCATAATTTGAACATATATCTTTCGACATATGGCTCATTCGAAATAGTAAAGTTTATAGGAGATAACCCGAAATATAGAAATTAAAAATCTTGAGCCAGCCATACTTGAACTTACGGGAACATTATAAAATTCGATTCTAAGAGAGAAAAGTTAGCCAACATACCTCAATTGAGTTTCCTTACACTCTAAAATATTCCGAAAATATTAGCAACTTCAATCTATTTTGAAAATGTAACAAATTGAATCAAAATTAGGAGGATGATCATGGCTCTAGCTCATTTGAGCATTTTATCATACACTAGGTATGGATTAAGTTTCAAGGTTCTTTTATGGTGGGTTCCATTATCCCAAGCCCATTATCTACCATTCTTAGCTCAACAATCTTCTTACACCCTTGGATAACACATGCATGCAAGATGGACAACTCCCATGCCCAAAAATTATCTTACTAATTGCCCAATTCCAGACAAAATTCGAAATTGAGGGTTAGGGTGTAGAATCTTACCTTTTGGATGAAGACCTTGTTGGTTTTCCTTGTTAATCTTCCAAGATTTGAGCAAGACTTGATGAATAATTAGCCTAGGGTTTCCTATCTCTCTAAAACACTCTCACTTCTCTCTAAAAGATTAGATGCTTTCTCAAAAATGATCCATTGCGTCTATTTAACGAAGTAGGGTCGGGTTATAAAAATCCAAAAATAAAGCTCCGAAATAGGATATGCGGTCGCATATGCGACAACAGAATGGATATGCGGTCCGCATATCGGCCGCATAATTAGCCTCCTGAACTGGGAAAAATCTGCCTGGGTTGTCACTCTGCGGCCCGCAGACCTGTTCTGCGATTGCATAATCTACCGCAGAATAGTTCTGCAGTCGCATAGTCCATCGCAAAATGACATCCAAAACTTCCCATACATGCCTTACTCTGCGGCCATTATGTGGCCCGCAGAGGGATTCTGTGGTCGAATAATGGACCACAAATACGCATTTCTCTACCAAATATTTTCCTTTACTCAGTACATTTTTCAACCCAAAAAGTCCGGCACAGACGAAACATTAAATCCTCAAACACATAAGCCTACTCCAGCATCACGAAACCTTGAATTCATTTGCGAAGTTTTACGGGGCTTTACATTTAAATACTTTAAAATATTTTGGCGTGTTACATGTATGCGGGTAAAAACTAGCTCATGATACACTCCGACCTCCAACAGAGAAAAATGAGCTCGAGATATGATTGTGAAGGATCGAAATCGAAGAAAATGTCTCATCGAGTCAGAGTTCGGGGGCACATTGTCTGTCCTCGAGAATATCGGGGTCATGATTCGAGATCGATCCAAATCCTGAAAGAATTCGGAGGACATTGTCGAGCAATCAAGCATGGCCAACAGAAGGTCGTAATATTCGCGACCAGCCGGATATCACGGCGTGGATCTCGGCACGTATCGATGTAGAACCGAGAATCAGTTAAATAGAAGATTTCTTACCTTTTATAGAGTTGTACTTAAATTAGGATTCCCCTGCTATATAAAGGGGGTCTGATAATTCATTAAACACATTGTAACACACATTCTAAAGCAATATACTATTATTTTCACTGTTATTGTAAACTCTTTATTTCATTCATCAATATTGTCCACTGTAAGCCCGGATCGAGGGTGAATGTTTCAATAAGGCTGGAATCATCCTCCTCGCGTGGTTTGAATTTAATGTATCTCTATTTGTCCATTCTAACTCAATTTATCGATTTGTATCAAATCAATCCGCATATCCTTAAAACCACTTACAAATTTAATTGTTATCCGATTTTGAGGGTAAGCAGTTTGGCGCCCATCGTGGGGCTAAGGATAATAGTAGGAATTCGATATAAATTTCCATAACACACCCTACTGCACACTTGTTCTTTGAAGTGTCTTTGATTTCAGGTCAAAGTTTAAAATGTCGAACTCCCAATTTGCCCCTCTATACAAGGATGTTGATTCTAGCCACCATAGAGAGAACAACAATGCGGTGCCCGGTAACGAGGTGCCCACTACCGATCCCAACGAAATTCCGGCCGCGGACCCGATCGATGCCAATTCACATGTGGCCATCAACACGAATTTGCCTACCGATCCTGAGATCAGCGTTCGCAGGGTAGTCCCATCGGTAGCCCAAACTACTCGTGACAGTGAAGGAGATTGGATCAACTAATGGGTGATATTCGAAATGTTGCAGGCTCAGCAGGCAGCGATAGCCCAATTGCAGAACCAAAGTCGCTCTCCTAGTAGACTTGAGCCCAAATCCTACCAAGAAAACAATCACATAAATGAACCAGCCGCAGATAGGCCAAATGAAGCTGAAGCCAGGACCAACCCTGAGATAATAAGGATGCTCGAGGAATTGAAACAATGGGTAGAAACGGGAGAAAAGAAAATCAAAGCCAACGACAAGAAGGTGGAGACCTACAACTCCAGGGTCAACCAACTCCCCGGAGCACCACCGATATTGAAGGGCCTAGACTCTAAAACGTTTATTCAAAAACCTTTTACTCCGAGCGCAACCCCGAAGCCGATCCCAAAAATGTTCCGCATGCCTAAAATTCCTAAGTACAACGGAACAACTAATCCAAATAAACATGTGACCTCGTACATGTGTGCCATCAAGGGGAATGACTTAGAAGATGATGAGATCGAATCTGTCCTGCTGAAAAGTTTTGGAGAGACATGTTAAAGGGAGCTATGATATGGTATCACAACTTATCCCCCAATTCTATTGACTCATTTGCTATGCTTGCAGATGCTTTTGTAAAAGAGCACACTAGAGCCATCAAGGTCGAGACCAGGAAGTCATACCTTTTCAAGGTAAAGCAAAGAGATAACGAGATGCTCAGGGAGTTCGTGTCAAGGTTTCAAATGGAACAGATGGACCTGCCACCGGTGGCAGACGATTCGGCCGTTCGAGCCTTCACCCAAGGACTCAATACTCGAAGCTCGTTGGCTTCACAGCAGTTCAAGTAAAATCTGGTATAATATCCGGCTGTAACTTGGGCCGATGTGCATAACCGATATCAATCAAAAATTAGGATCAAATATGATCAACTTCGGGCCCCTTCCGGATCTGTTTATCTCGTCCGAGCTAGTGACAGATCCAAAAGAGACATTGATCGTGAACCAAAGTCAAGTAGGGATCGGTATCAACCGTACAACGGTGATCGTAGGGGTAATGAGTCTAGACAAAACTCTGTGAGAAATGAAAGGAGAAGTGATCGAAGTCAAAACAACCGGGGACTCATTAGCAAAAATAATTTCGACAAGCCCATCGGGACTAAGGAAGCGCCGAGGTTATCAGAGTACAACTTCAACATCGATGTTGCTGGTATTCTTATCCGCCATCAGGTTTATCAAAGACACCAAGTGGCCTCGACCTCTACAGTCTGATCTAGCCCAAAGGGATCCCAACTAGATATGTAAATATCATGGCACACATGGCCAGAAAACAGAGGATTGCCGATAATTAAGAGAGGAATTAGCCCGGTTATTCAACAACGAACATTTTCGGGAGTTCCTAAGCCATCGAGCAAAATTCATTTCAGGAATAGAGATTCTAGTAAGAAGATCAAACAGGAGGAACCTCAACACGTCATTAACATGATCATCGGTGAGGTCGACGTTCTCTAGGGGACGATGTTAAAGCACACCAAAGTATCCATCACAAGGGAAATATGCACTCGAGATTACGTACCAGAACGAACCTTGCCTTTCAATGATGAGGACGCTGAAGGCATCATGCAGCCCCACAACGATGCACTGGTAATATCTATACTCATAAATAAATCTAGAGTTAAGCATGTCTTAATTGATCCAGGTAGCTTGGCCAATATCATTAGATCGAGGGTCGTGGAACAACTAGTTCTACAAGACCAAATAGTGCATGCAGTCAGGGTTCTAAACAGATTCAACATGGCATGTGAGACCACTAAAGGGGAGATAACATTACCAGTGAACACCGCCGGAGCCATTCAGGAAATAAAGTTCTGCGTGATCGAAGGAGACAAGAGGTACGATGCTCTGTTTGGGAAACCATGGATTCACAACATGAGGGCAGTACCCTGGACGCTGCACTAGGTGTTGAAATTCTCGATGCCTGGAGGAATTAAAATAGTTTACGAAGAACAACTGGTCGCAAAGGAGATATTCGCGGTCGACGAGGTGATCCTGGTATCCGCCCTTTCGATATCGAAGGATCTAAGTCTGGTGGCCAAAGACGAAATCAAATAGCAATTACTGATACTAGCCTCGATGGAACCGGAGAAGCAGGGTATGGATGAGGACGACGACTACGAAATTCCCAGGTCTTTCATAGTCCTCGATAATTCCGATGCCACCAAATCAACGGTCGAAGACCTGGAGCAAGTCATATTGATCGAACACCTGCCTGATCGTAAGGTACACCTGGGCACGAGGTTAAGTCCCGAGCTTAGGAAAAAACTCATTTAATTCCTTATAGCTAACATAAATTGTTTAGCTTGGTCCCATCTCGATATGACAGGGATTCCGCCGAAGATAACTACTCACAAGCTAAGCCTGGATCTGAAGTTCCATCCGGTTAAGCAGAAAAGGAGAGCTCAGTCCGAAGTCAAGCATGCATTCATCAAGGATGAGGTATCTAAACTGCTTAAAATAGGGTCCATATGGGAGGTTAAGTACCCGGATTAGTTAGCAAACGTAGTAGTAGTCCCTAAAAAGGGTAATAAATTAAGAATGTGTGTAGACTATAAAGACTTGAACAAGGCATGCCCCAAGGACTCTTTCCCTCTGCCAAACATTGATCGCACGATCGATGCAATAGCCGGTCACGAGATCCTCAGTTTTCTCGACGCTTACTCCGGGTACAACCAAATTCGGATGAACTCGGATGACCAGGAAAAAATGTACTTCATCACTAAATACGGTACCTACTGCTATAACGTAATGCCATTCAGACTAAAAAACACCGGTGCCACTAACCAACACCTGGTAAATCGAATGTTCGAAGAGAAAATAGGAAAATCAATGGAAGTTTACATTGACAATATATTAGTTAAGTCCCTGGGAGAAAAGGACCATTTGAAACATTTGCAGGAAACCTTCAACATATTGAAGAAATATAATTTGAAGCTGAACCCGGAGAAATGCGCATTCGGATTCGGGTCTGGGAAATTCCTCAGATTCATGGTGTCCAACCGGGGAATGAGATTAATCCTAATAAGATCAAGGCCATTAAGGACATCACCATTGTGGATAATGTCAAGGCCATTAAAAGGTTAACCGAGCGCATAGCCGCTTTGGGTCGATTCATCTCGAGGTCCTCCGACAAGAGTCATAGGTGTTTTTCACTGTTGAAGAAAATGAATAACTTCTCATGGACGCCGGAGTGCCAACAAGCTCTGGAGGAACTCAAGCGGTACCTCTCGAGCCCACCTTTGCTTCATACTCCGAAGGTAGACGAACAGTTGTACTTGTACTTAGCGGTATCCGAGGTAGCGGTAAGTGGAGTCCTAGTCCGGGAAAAGGAAGGTATGCAATTTCTTATCTATTATGTTAGAAGAACTCTAGGCGAGGCTGAAATTAGGTATCCTTACCTAGAAAAATTGGCGCTAGCTCTGCTAAGCGCCTCTAGGAAGCTAAAACCGTATTTCCAATGCCATCCCGTATGTGTTGTGACTACTTACCCATTAAGAAACATAATGCATAAGCCCGAGCTCTCGGGACGATTGGCCAAATAGGCCGTGGAGATCAGCGGGTACGGCATCGAATATCGACCCCGAACCTCGATCAAATCTCAAAGTTTGGCAAACTTTGTGGCTGCCTTCACACAAGCCCTAATTCCTGAGGTAGAGAAGGAGTTGATGTTGAACTCGGGGGCCTCTTTAGGAATCTGGATCCTCTTTACGGATGGTGCCTCGAATGCAAAGGGGTCCGGGCTTGGCATCGTGTTGAAACCACTGACGAGTAATGTAGTTAGGCAATCTATTAAAAGTGTAAAATTGACTAACAACGAGGCAGAGTATGAAGCTATAATTACAGGTATTGAACTGGCTAAAAGCCTGGTGGACGAGGTGGTTAAAGCTAAGTGTGATGCCCTCCTCGTGGTGAACAAAGTCAATGGAATGTTCGAAGTCAAAAAGGAACGAATGCGAAGATACCTGGATAAGCTATGGGTAATGTTACATCGGTTCAGGGAATGGACTTTACAACATGTACCGCAGGATCAAAACAGCGAGGTCGATGCTCTTGCTAACTTGGGATCGTCGGTCGACGATGATGAATTCAACTCGGGAATGGTCGTACAACTCATGAAATCGGTAGTGGAAGAAGGCCATGCCGAGATGAACTCGACAAGTTTAACCTTGGACTGAAGAAACAAATGCATAGATTACCTGAAGACAGAAAAACTTCCCTCGATTCCTAAAGAATCGAGAGCTCTGAGTACGAAGGCGGCCCGGTTCATCTTGTCCAAAGACGGTACCCTATTCAGAAGAGCATTCGATGGCCCACTCGTCATATTTATGGGACCGAGAGACATCGAGTATGTTTTAAGGGAAGTCCACGAGGGCAACTGCGGGAACTATTCGGGCGCCGAGTCATTGGTTCGGAAGATAATCAGAGCCGGCTAATACTAGATCAACATGGAAAAAGATGCAAATGAGTTCGTGCGAAAATACGATGAATGTCAGAGGCATGCTCCGATGATCCATCAGCCAGGGGAACCGCTGCATTCGGTCTTGTCACCCTAGCCGTTCATGAAATGGGGAATGGACATCATTGTCCCCTACCTTGGGCGCCTGATAAGGCTCAATTTATCTTATTTATGACTGATTATTTTTCCAAGTGGGCGGAAGCCTAGGCATTTGAGAAAGTCAGGGATAATAAGGTTATTAATATCATATGGGACCACATAATATGTCGATTCGGAATGCCGGCCGAGATCATATGCGACAATGGGAAGCAGTTCATCGGCAGCAAAGTGAGCAAGTTTTTCGAGGACCATAAGATCAAAAGGATCCTATCAACGCCCTATCACCCTAGTGGAAATGGGGAAGAAAAGTCCACAAACAAAACCATACTCCAAAACTTCAAAAGGAGGTTGACCGACGCCAAAGGGAAATGGAAGGAAATCTCGCCCAAAGTCCTATGGGCATATCGTACGACATCAAAATACAGTACCGGGGCCACCCAGTTCTCGTTGGTCTACGGTGTCGAAGATCTTATACCATTGGAAGTAGGAGAACCGAGCCTCAGGTTCCGATATGCGATCGAAGAGTCAAACGACGAGGCCATGAGTACGAACCTACAACTGTTAGACGAAAGGCGCGAGACCGCCCTCATCCGGTTGGCCGCCTAAAAGCAACGGATCAAAAGATATTACAATCGGAGAGCCAACCTTCAACACTTAAATGTCGGGGACTTGGTGTTAAGAAAGGTAACACTGAGCACCCAAAACCCGAATGAAGGGAATCTAGTACCGAATTAGGAAGGCCAGTATCGAATTATTGAGATCACCAGCAAAGGATCGTATAAACGCGAAACGATGAACGATGAGCGGTTACCAAACAACTGGAACATAACCCACTTAAAACGATACTACTGTTAAGGTATGACCCCATTCATTACCTTTGTTTAAATATATTACGGCTTGGACTAACACTTGCAGGTAATGACGAAGGAATGGTGCAACTATTAGAGCTGAAAGAACGCGCAGCACTCTTTTTCCCTTGAACCGGTTTTGTCCCAAATGGGTTTTATAGTAAAGTTTTTAACGAGGCAACACTGGATCGTGCTAACTTAGAATTGAAGACCGACTATGATCCGGAGTCAAGGTTCGCATCAACAGTATTCAAGCCCTCTGTAAGATCGGCCTCGAATACTAGGGGCCATCACCCTCGAGTAATGATTTTAGCAAGGAAGTAAACTTCATGTCAAACAAGTCTAGGCTTGGTGGATAAGATTTGTTGTAAGGGCCAAACAGTCAAATGAACCATGCCCACATAGACCACTTAAGGCATGGCATGAAACTTGTACACATTTGCAATCTTGTATGTTGCACAGAAATAAAAGAAAGTTTCTACCTTGGAGATACATATTTTGTCTCTTAAAAACTACTGTATTTTGTACCTTAAGGACATCGGGTTCAAGGTCCACCTCTGTCCGAATCCAAGAGATCACCCCCGCTCAGGGACTATCGACATGGGCAAATTCGGACATCTCTAGCTACTAAGCCCGGTAGCACAAAACCTATTAGGTAGTGCCAGAACTTCAAAAGCTATGGCCATCCCTATTCTGGGACTGTTGTCTTGTGCATGCCCGGAAGGGTCGGGGTAATAAGCCCATTGGGCAACACCCGAACTTAAAAAGGCTACGGCCGTTGTAGAACGGCTCGGAGACGTCCGAGATCCGTAACCAAAACATAAGGCCTTCAAAAATTTTAAACCAGTTCGAAGGCTACCCTCGACAAAATTAAACATTCTAAGTAAACACATCGAGGAAAGCTTCCAGTCATACCAAGCCCTACAAGTCTTAAGCAAAATAATATCGAGAACAAACATTGTTTGAACCTCCGAACAAGACCTAATTATTACGTGCAAAGGCATTCGAAATCTTTGCAATCATAAAGAAAAAAGCAAAAAGAAACAAGTGCGAAATTTGCCGAAGGGAAAAGCCTTGTATATATATACATTAATCTTTACAAACTCCAAATAACCTCAAAAGAATGCGAAAGTACAAAAGCGAAGAAAAATTTAGAAAGCACCTAAGAAGCCTGATCTTCACCGGAGCCCGCCTCGTCACCGGGGCCATCCGGGATTTTCCGGTCCTCGGATCCGCCCTAACCCTCGTAATATTCCTTATCCTCGGGGTACGCCAACTTCTTGGCCTCGGCCTCTAGCCTCTTAACATTTTCAAGCTCGCCTAATAAATCGAAGCCCCGGGCATGAACCTCCTTGAGGGCCTCCCTTCGAGACTGCCACTTCACATATTTGACAGTGGCCTTTAGGCATTCCTGAGCTGCCTCAGCATCGGATTTGTACTGGGCTACCATCTCTTCAACGTCAGCCCTCGTTGTTTCCGCTGCTGACTTGGCTGATTAAAGCTCCTTGGCATGGGTATCCCGTGCGGCAATGGCTGAGCCCAGTTGAGACTGGAGGTCTTCGATTTTTCGGGACCGGGTCTCAGCTTTCTCTTTTACCTATCGAAGTTGGGCCTCCGCCGAGGCTAGCTGCTCCCGAGCAGTCTTCATTTTTGAACCCAATTGGTCCATCTTGCCCTTCCACTCCTCGTCCATGGCCTTGACTTCATCCATCTCAACCCGGAGCTGGGTGATCCGATCAATATTTTGCTAGACATGTTGATTCTGACCGTTAGACACCGTGTCTAGCTCATCATCACTAACTTCAAGGATTTTTACCTGTTTCAACACATCGGCGTGTTCTTTCTGAGACGCGTCCAACTCGGCTCAGAGGCACTTGACTTCTCATTCACGTTGCTCGCTGAGAAGCTTATACATGCCTCTCTTCTCACCAATCTCTTTGACTTCGGCCTCGAGTTGGCTCAGCTCATCCCGATACCGGAGGAAGGTTTTGTGGTGGAGAACCGAGGCATGAAATATGAGAAGAGATATTAGAATTATCAAGAATTAATTCTAATATTATAAGATATATTAGAATTGTCAAGAATTATCAAGAATTACCCGGTTCAACGCCTATTGTGCTTCCTTGAACAGGCATGGCGTATCTACCTCGTTCATTGTTTCCTGGTATTCTTTGGTTACCAGACACAGGAGGTAACTAGCTATCTCTACGGGGGCGGAAAGGATCCGGGGATCCTTCAGAATGATGATAACAATAGTCCGCTTCCGACCAGGATCCGTGCTCGGAGCGGGGAACCTATTGGTCAATATCGGGCCAAGCTTGACCCACCAGCCTCCGAGGGTGGACTTTTCCCCGGCAACTCTAAGTCACCCGATCCGGTGAAATCCTCCGTTGCATATGAGTCTACACCATCACAAATGCCTCGAAGGAGATCATCCGTTCCATGGAGCCCTTCATGGGATCGATCCTTCGTCGTTCGGCTTCATCGAACATTAATTCTGTGAATACAGGTGATCCCAAAATATCTATAACGCCGGGAGGGGCAGGGGAATTACTTCGGCATCAGCCTCGCAAACCTGAGGGGAATTAGCTTTCGTCGTTCCCCCTCGGCTGCCACCCATTCCTCGGGGACAGATGACTCATGGGCCACGAATATTTCATCCTCCTCAGGCTCATCTTTGAGCCATAGGAGTGATTCCGAGTCAAGCACTCGGGAGCTGGAGGTTTCCTTTGGCTTGCGAACCAGCCTCCTTCTCGTTTTTGTTTTCTCCGAGCTCGGTGAACTCGGGGCCCTTTTTCTTTTCTTCTCCCCTGCTGCGGCTCCAGGCTGTCCCGAAGCGGAAGAATCGGCAAGTAAGTCCTCGTCCCTAACTGAGGGCCTAAGCTCGACGAGCTTAGGCAAACCTACAAAAGATAAGTAAAGAAAAAATAATAAGAACGTGATACTAGAAGAAGAAGAAACATAGCGCAACCTATTTAGGAAAGAGATCTTACCATGGTAACGGTCCTCCTAACAACCCTTCAAAAGTTTGCACCACGAGCGCTTGGAATAGGGCATCTGTGAGACAATGCCTTCGATCCATTCCTTTAACCGAGGAATGACATTCGGGACTCGAGCAACAACTGCGTCACCACAAACACCAATGAAGAAAAAGGGAGATGCGCATGAAATCTAATTGAAAAAGAAGTTGTACTTACGTGACACATTCCACTTCTCGGGGAATGTCCTAGATTCGGTCGAAATCAAGTCTGAGGTCCTCACTCGGACAAAACGTCCCTGCCAACCTCGATCTCGGTCTTTATCGATGCTTGAGAATGGGGCATTGCTAGCCTGGTGCACGCGCTTTATCAGCCCCCTTCGGATGATTCGGGGACTATAAAAATGGAGCAGTGATCTACGGTGAACCGACAAAAGTCGATCTTGTTCAAAATAAATCGAAAGATGATTACGATCCTCCATAACGTGGGGTGGATCTGGACGAGACATACCTCATACATTTTGTAAAAGTCTATGATGACCGGATCCACCACGCATAGCATAAAGGGATAAGTATAGACACTTAGGTATCCCTCAAAGTGTGTAGTAATGGCCTCTTCAGAGTCGGGGACCACTATGTCTTTTTTGGCCAAGTTGCAGCCCTTTCGGACTAAGGGGAGATCGTCTTCCGTGATCTAGCAAATATATCTCGATGCCTCCTCACACTGACCCTGCACCGAAGAGGGTTTCTCGACCTTGAAGTCATCAGCGACCGAACAACCCCTGGGAATGAACATCTTCAAGGGAGGTTTAGGAGCCGGTTAATCGATAACCACGTTAGCAACGGATATCTCGAGGTTGACCACACCGGAAGTGGTTTTATTGGTTCCGGCAATCCTTTGGGAAGTAGAAATGACCTTTTGGGGAGCAGATTTTGAGGCTTTTGCCATTATTATAGGGAAAATCTTGAAGGAGATAGAGAAAGGTTAAAATCTAGAAGCTCAGACGTGTCGGCTTGAATGGATGATGAGTAGAAATTTTTGCAAAGGAATCTCGAGTAACGGAGGTAAAAATGCTAGAATGTGAAAAAGAGTAGTGAAATTCTGAGGGTACGAGGGTAGCCGGTTTGATATAAAGTAAAAACTGAACAAAATGAGGGGTTATTTATAGTGGTTACGTGATGTTTCGCCTCCAAGGACAGCCGACCGGCGGCTGACATGCATTTAATGCCATTATGGCATGACTGACGAGACGTTTCGAGCTTTTTTTCGTTTATGTCACGGCGTATTGAAGAAGGAATCGGGATGCTCATGTCGTTTCTCGTCAGCTTTCTCTCCGAGAAACGAGGGGACTATCTGTATGTGGGTAAAAATCGAGCTCTTGATACACCCTGACCTCTAACAGGGTAAAACGAGCTCGATATATGATTGCGAAGGATCAGAATCCAAGCAAAGGTCTCATCGAGTCAGAGTCCGGGTCACGTTGTCTTCCCTCGAGAATATCGGGGTCATGATTCGAGATCGATCCAAAATCCAGAAAGACTTCGGATAACATTGTTGGGCAATCAAGCACGGCCAACAGAAGGTTGTAATATTCATGACCGGCCAGATATCACGGCGTGGATCTCGGCACGTATCGATGTAGAATCGGCAATCAGTTAAACAAAAGATTTTTTACATTTTATAGAGTTGTACTTAGAGTAGAATTCCCCTAATATATAAAGGGGAGTCTGATAATTCATTAAACACATTGTAACACGCATTCCAAAGCAATATACTACTATTTTCACTGTTATTGTAAGCTCTTTCTTTCATTCATCAATATTGTCCACTGTGAGCCCGGATCAAGGGTGAATGTTTCAATAAGGCTCGAATCATCCTCCTCGTGTGGTTTGAATTTACTGTATCTCTATTTGTCCATTCTAACTCAATTTATCATTTTGTATCAAATTAATCCGCATATCCTTAAAACCATTTATAAATTTAATTATTATCCGATTTTGAGGGTAAATAAATAATATAATAACTAATTAGCGGGCATATTTTTATTGGTAAATATTTACTTCATGACTACAAACAGAATATATGGTGTACAATATAAGTTATTGTTTTAAACAAGATAAAGTGGATAAATTTTATTTTCAATTTTAAACTTGGGTTTCTTAAAGGACTTTGGCAGAAGAGTTTTGGAGAAAGGCAAATGTGTAAATTTGGTGTTTAATCGAGTGGTTATTAGTCTTGGAGTTATTATCCCACGTAGAGTGTGAGATGAAAATAATACTATAATTATGATATAAATAATCCTAAGATTACTAACTTTGAAATTAAAAATCCTAGCAAACATGAATAAACTAATCCCTAACTTAATCCCGAGATTATTATCTCTTATCCCTCAAACCAATTGGCCCTAAGGGGTTTGGACCAAAAGGAGATGATTTAAAAGATTTCGAATGTCTTATTCAATGGAATTTTGCAACATAAGCATACAGTTTAAGAAATTCTAAATCTTATAAGCGCCACTACGATCATCATCATACAGAGATAATTAGTTGTAGAGTGAAAATTGGTTTCAGATCTCAATCCGTTCGGTTGGAAAAGAAAAATGGAAGAAGAAGAATCCGCATCTGCTTCCTCTTTATTCTGCTTTAGGCATTTACACAATATCGACGATATCGTATGCCGAACTGGACCAGCTCAATGTTCAACCTCCTAAAAGCTTTTCCAGTCCTCTTTATTTTCTTGGTGTAACAGAATAGTAGGAAAAGGAAGTGCTTATTAGCCTTGCAAGACTACTAAGGTTGATTAGGCCATTACTAGAAAAAATATGTTTAAAATGTAATTATTTTTTCCTATTATACTATATCATATGCGGATCCAAAATTTGAAGGTTACGTTCCGAGTGCCACCGTCTTTAATTTAAACCTACCACTGATGGAGATCGAGTTAGGGCGTGCAAACCTATCGCTAATGATGGAGATAGAGTTAGGGTGTTGTAGACAATAAAATTCGCGTCAAGAAAATAATATCAGGACTGAAAAATATTACAACAATTGTAGTAGTCTCAAACTTGATCTTGACAATAATGAGTATTACAATATGTATAAACCCTCTGATTCTTCTTCAAAAATAAATACAAGAGACTTCAAGCTTGATCTTGAATTTTATTTTATTTTAATCTAAGTGCTTGAAGCATGATCATGCTCTTGACGTATTTTAATCCAAAGGCTTGCCGTTTTCTTTAAAGCAAATATACCACTAGGCAGGCTGCCTAGTGGTCATTATATTATATATTGAATAAAAACAAATATCCATAATATTACAAAAAGTTGACAAGGCTTGTAGCTTGATCTCGAATATTATGTACTTTAATCTAAGGACTTATAGCTTGTTCTTGAATCTTCATTTTGATATTTAATCCTTAGAATGTTTGAATGCTTGTAGAGAAATCAACGACTTTTGATCCACAAGCTTTCTCTTGATTCCTGATATGAGTTTTACGTTCTTTTTTTGAGTTATGAAGACCCTTATTTATTATTGTGGGAGAGAAGAGTTGTGATGAAGACAAACACTTTTCTTTGAGTATATTGGTTGGCTTAAATCACCGACCAATTAGATTGACGCAGTGACAAGGCTGCTTTTAATTGGTCCAAAAATGTTACTTGTACATGTGGCACAATTTTATTGAACTTTTAATTTGATTTGGCATGACTTGTTATTTTGATATTTGGCATGATTCTATTGGCTCTTCCATTTGACTTAACATGCCATGTCAACTGACACGTGGTATCAAACTGGACCTCTAGAAAGACGGCATCTTGGGCTTAATGAGGTGAACTCATCACTCATAGCTTAATTAAGTGGGCTAGTCTAATGGATTTAGATTTATTTATTTAATCCATATCTATTAGACCTAAATAAATAATCTAATTATCTAATCCCATAATATTTATTCGGGACTAAAAATATAGTACAAATTATTTTAGTGATTTAAATTCAATAAATTTTACATGCCTAAAAATACTCTCTGTTTCAAAGCATCGCTCAAATTATCACATGGAAGAAATCCAATGAATTATATCTTTAATAGTGCACATGATTCAAGTGAAATGCTCCAATATTATCTCTAGTTGTTTGCTACAAATGGATGCTCGTTCTAATGGTAATGATTGGGGTTGATTTACATGTTGCATTCTTAATGTCTCCAACTCTAACATGGCTGATGGTCGATCGTGCAACTAGCACCGCAGCCAGTGAATGTCCTCAACTCGGAGAAAAGGAATAAGAATGATTATCAGCATGTAAAAAAACCATGGGTCATTCGGGAATCGGGACTATTACTTTACGATTCGTAGTTGGACTCGGGGGTTTATCTCATCTGAAGCTACCATTTACTCGGTGGCACTTTCATTTACTTCCTCCATTTTAATTTAGATGATACATTTTTTTTATTGGTCCGTTTAAAAAAGAATGACACATTTCTATATTTAGAAACAATTTAACTTAAATTCTTTTATTTTACCCACTTTACTCTTAATGAGAAGTTTTTATAGCCGCACAAATATTATGATCCCACAAAGCTTTTGCCCATTAGGTTTTTAAGACCACATATTTCAAAAGTCTTTTTTTTTATAAACTTTGTGCTAAGTCAAATTAAATCATTTAAATTAAAACGAAGGGAGTAAGACTTTAAATTAGTTATGATTCCAAAAGAAGTTGTAATCCCACACCAACATTATCCAAATCCTTCAAGGAGGTCATCTATGCATATTTGATTCCTTTCTGAAGATGGTTACCGAGTCTATGCTGGTAACGATTTCTTGTGGTCGCCTTAGCAAGTTATATCCTTTTAGGAACAGAATGATCCCACATCATAAATTAGTACTTTATAGCCGCCCTTAATAATCTATATAAGGTTGCGTGCTCATCAACTTGCGTGATCATAAGTATTATTTTCATGTGCCACATGGATGCTTCAGTGTTATTTGACTCTCGTTCCACTTATTCACATTTGTCATCATACTTTGCTCATTATTTCAATATGCCTCATGATTCTTTAGATATACCTGTTCATGTATCTATATCGGTGGTTGATTCTATTGTGGTGAATTGTGTATATCGGTTGTGTGTGGTTACCATTGGGGGTTGCGAGACAAGGGTTGATCTTTTATTGCTCAGCATAGTTGATTTTGAGGTGATTTTGGGTATGGATTAGCTATTTACGTACCATGTTATTCTTGATTGTCACGCTAAGACCGTGACGTTGGCGATACCGGGGTTGCCTAGGATGGAGTGGAGAAGTTCGGTTGGTCACTCCTAGTAGAGTGATTTCATACTTGAAGGCTCAACGGATGGTTAAGAAAGGGTATTTGGTGTATCTGGCCTTCGTGAGAGGTGCTAGTGCTGATACTCCTATTGTTGAGTCAGTTTCAATAATGAGGGAGTTCTCAAATGTATTTCCTGCAGACCTGCTGGGTATGCCACCCGACAGGAATATTGATTTTGGTATTGATTTGGTGCCGGACACTCAGCCTTTCTCTATTCTACCATATCATATGGTTCTAGTGGAGTTGATGGAATTGAAGGAGTAACTACAAGAATTGCTTGATAAGAGTTTCATCAATCCTAGTGTGTCACCTTGGGGTGACCTGTGTTATTTGTGAAGATGAAAGATGATTCTATGAGGACGTGCATTGACTAAACGCAGTTGAACAAGGTTACTATCAAGAGCAAGTATTCACTATCGCGTATTGATGATTTATTCGACCAACATCAGGGTTCTAGGGTATTCTCGAAGATTGACTTGAGATCGGGGTATCATCAGTTGAAGATCAGAGATTTAGATATTTCTAAGACAGCATTCAGGATCCGTTATGGCCATTATTAGTTCTTGGTAATGTCTTTTAGGCTGACCAATGGCCTAGCAACTTTCATGCACTTGATGAACAACGTATTTCAGCCCCATCTAGATTCCTTCGTTATTGTGTTTATTGATGATATATTGATGTATTCTCGCAGCCGAGAGGATCATGAGTAGCATTTGAAGATCGTGCTCTAGAATTTGATGGAGATGAAGCTATATGTTAAATTATCCAAGTGTGAGTTTTGGTTAAACACAGTGGCATTTTTGGGTCATGTGGTGTCCAGTGAGGGGATTAAGGTGTATCTAAAGAAGATTGAGGTAGTTCAAAGTTGGCCCAGACGTTCTACTGCTATGGAGATCCGAAGTTTCCTTGGGTTGGCTGAGTATTATCGCTGTTTTGTGGAGGGATTTTCCTCTATAGCAGCCTAGTTGACTAGATTGACGGAAAAGGGTGCCCCATTCTGGTGGTCTAATGAGTGTGAGGAGAGCTTTCAGATGCTCAAGACTACCTTGACTACAACTCCAGCTCTGGTTTTGCCTTCAGGATCGGGGTTTTATACAATCTACTGCGATGCTTCACGAGTTGGCATGGGTGTGTATTGATGCAGGATGGTATGGTGATTACTTATGCTTCGCGTCGGTTAAATCATCACGAGCAAAAAAACTACCTAGTGCACGATTTGGAGCTAGCACAAAATTTGACGAGCTCGAAACACACACTTAAATTATGCTCGCTAATCAAATAAAGTATAGTATAATATCGTATCTACATGGATTGGATTTAAACAATATTCTCGTAGTTTCTAGCTTGGTTGCTATCCAAGATGATCAACAATTGAGATTTATATGATTTCTACTAAAATTAACTAAGAATCTAAAGCTATTGACTAATGACAATCGAAACAAAGATAAGCAAGGAAGTTATTAGTGGGAGAAAGTAGGGGTTTATAGGATAGGTGCAAGATAATTGGTTGCGATCTAACTTTAGATAATTCACTTCTAATATTCAAGTGAGTCTTTCGAATTCACTCAATTATTAGTTCAAACGATTAGTAGAAACTCCTCTCTCGATTAAATCTAAACCTCACGAGATGAACCAATTTAAGCACGTGAAAATATGTAAGAATGTATAATGGATTAGTCTTTAGAAAAACCTCTTTCGATTATTCTCCTAACTAGGTTTAATCAATAATTCAACTAGCCTCTTTCGATTACTAAGAAGAATTAATGAACTCATCAACAATATAATGCAAATATATCACAAGTTATGCCTCTCTCGATTATATGAACAAGTGAATATAGATGCAGCAGTTAAATCATCCAAAAACACTTCAATACATAAAATTAGAGTTATAATCCATAAAAAATTATCAATACACCAAATCCATCAAACCCTAAAGGGAACTACTCCATAGATATGGAGAAATTCATCACAAATAAAGTTAAACTATAGGAAAACATAAATTCAATCCAAACTCGTATCTTGAGTGAGGAAGGAATGATGAAATCCTTGTGCTCGTGTTCTTCCAACTCCTCCTTAGGCTCCTTAGGTCGAATATGTGTCAAAAGTCCAGAAAATAGCGTTTTCCATGTATTTATACCAAGTAGGGTCGGACCCAGATGAAATTACCTTTTCCTGGCTAAAATAGGATATTTACTCTGTAAAGAATACACGGGCGCGCCGCATGGGGCGACGACCATACGAGGCATTAGTGGGGAAATCCAAATAGCACGTTCTGACAGACAACAACACAATAGCACTACCGCGCCGCCCAGCACGACGCACTGCGCGCCACACTAATGGAAAAATTCAGAGAGATGCACAATATTCCCTAACAACAAAATTGCCAACAACTTTACTGGACACAACGTCCAACACCTCGTTGTAGTTGGTAAATTCATAATGTTAATCAAGTTAAGATTCTTTAATTACTTCTACTGCACATTTGCAAAGCCATCTCACGTGGCAGCCTTATTCCACCCTTTTGGCATTCTTTTCTTTTATTTTTCTTATACAAACTTGGTTTTCGATCCCTGATTAATTCTTTAGGCTTTTACTCAGACTTTAAAGCTCCACATTATTCGATTTAGTTCCAAATTATATTTTTAACTCAGAATCACTTCCTGCAAGGTATCAAACACATAATAAGTGCAAAACACTACCAATTAAAGCTCAAACACAAGTAAAGTACAGTGAATTAGAGTGCAATTAGCGACTAAAATACGTAATTCTAGCCTACCATCAACATCCATTGTTCACGCGCTCACGATTTGGAGGCACTATTTTTATTGCGTGTCCTGTGAGGTATTCACGGATCACTGAAGTCGCTAGCAACTATTCAAGAAAATAGATTTGAACTTGAGGCAACGAAAGTGGTTTGAGATACTAAAGGACTATGATATCACCATTCTTTATCATCCCGGGGAGGCCAATGTGGTGGCCGACACTTTGAGTAGGAAAGCCAAGAGCATGGGTAATCTTGCTTTTATTCCAGTTGGGAGAGAGAACGTTAGCTTTGGATGTGCATGCTTCGGACAATAGGTTCATGAGGTTGGATATTTCGGAGCCTAGCAGGGTTCTTGCTTGTGTTTTATCACGGTCGTCCTTATCTTAGCGCATCAGTATAATGATCCAACTTACTTATCCTTAAGTACACGGTGCAGTATGGTGATGCTAAGAAGGTTAATATTGTAGATGGTAGGGTATTGAGGCTTCAGGGTTGGATATGTGTTATGAATATGGATGGGTTGCGAGAGTTGATTCTTGAGCAGGCCCATAGTTTTCGGTATTCCATTCCTCCGGGTGCCATGAAGATGTACCATGATTTGAGGCAGCATTATTGGTGATAGAGAATGAAGAAGGATATTGTTGAGTATGTTACTTGGTATTTGAACTGTCAGCAGGTAAAGTACGTGCATCAGAGACCGGGTGGTTTTCCACAGAGGCTAGATATTTTGGAGTGGAAGAAGAAGTGTATCACTATAGATTTTGTAGTTGGGCTTCCACATACCTTGAGGAGATTTGAGGTGGTGTGGGTCATTGTGGATAGACTGACCAAGTCTGCACTCTTCATTCCAGTCATGCCTTCCTTCACAAATAATAAAGCTAAGAAAAATCAAAAAGTCAACCTAAAATATCAACCGCGGGCCCGCACTCCGAAATTCGTCAAAATTCACAAATTTCAAATACCCATTCAAATACAAGTCCAACGATACTAATTTCATCCAATTCCAACCACAAATCGAACCTCAAATTATCAAACCTCACTCTCCAACAACATAGTCTAAAATCCCCAAATTTCACCTTAATTTCACATAAAATAGGTGTAATAATCAATGGATAATCAATATCTATCGTCAAAAGTGATCAAACTTTACTTACCTCTTCAATTAGGATGAAAAGCACTCCAAAAATCAACTTAGACTGAGCTCCACAATTCCTAATATGAGAAAATGACTAAATCCTCGTTCCACCTCTAGCTTCCTGACCCCGCCCCTAGCTGGCTGAGTGGGCCGTGGAGCAAGAAATGCCAGAATGATGGCATGAGTACCCTGCTGTGGCACACTGCTCTGAAGTCTGGGACAATACCTCCTGATATGACCCGTACGTCAACACCCAAAGCACTCTCTTGGCTGGTGTGGCTGCTGAATCTGGGACTTACCCTGACGGCCCGGATAACCACTGTGATAACTCTGAATCGATGGTGCACTAATGGGAGATGGAGGTGCATTGTAGGCTAGCAGCTCAGGACGAGACCCATAAGAACCACGACTGCTTGAAGCACCGTGTGATGCCTGAAGTACTGACTGTACCAACCTGCTATGATGGCCTCTATCAAAGGAACCCCAGCCTCCAGATGAGGCACCACTGAAACCACCGAAATGACGAGGCCTCTTCTCAAAGGTCGCCTCTCTTCCCTGACCACGAACCCTCTCGATCCGTCTAATAATCTCTACAACCCAGTGGAAATAAATATCATCCTTAGTCTCTCTTCCCATCTGCAACCTGATACCATAAATAAGGCCATCTATAAATCCTCTCACCCTCTCCATCTCAATAGGGATCAAGATAACTGCATGGCGAGATAGGTCCACAAATCTGGTCTCGTACTGGGTAATAATCATGCTACCGTAACAATCATGCTAACCCTGTTGTAGATGCTCAAACTGGTTGCGGTAGTCTTCTCTCAAAGTAAAAGGGATTAACTTCTCCAAGAATCGCTGTGAGAACTGATCCCAAGTGAGGGAAAGTGAACCTGCTGGTCTGCTTCGAACATAGTCTTGCCACCATCTCTTGGCAGAACTGGTCATCTTAAATACTGCAAAGTCGACTCCATTGGACTCCACAATACCTATGTTGCACTACACCTCGTGGCAATGGTCCAAGTACTCATGTGGATCCTCAGAAGGTGTACCACCAAACTTAATAGGGAAGAGCTTGGTGAACTTGTCCAACCTCTTCAACCCCTTTGACAACATAGAAGGCCTATCCCTATGCTATGTAGCAATAATAGGCTGAACTACTCTAAATATTAGAACCATCAGAGTCTGATATATGGGAGTCATCAGCTCCAGAGGGTGAGTAGTGGGAGTCTAGGCTCCTCCCTCAACCTGAGAGATGACTGGTGCTACAGGAAATACACCATCTTGGGCCATACTCTCCATAAAGCCCACTATACGGACTATGGTGTCCTGAAGTACATGAGTGGCTATGAACCCCTCCAGGAAACGAGTTGGTCAAACTGGTGCAGTCTGAACATGTATCTCCTTCTCCTGCTTGATCTGAGGCTCTGTAATAGGTGATGCTGCACGTGCTCTAGGCTGAGCTCTGCCTCTACTTCAGCCCCTAGCTCGGCCCTTACCCCTGGTAGTGGCTGCAACCTGAGGCTCCGGCTCCTGCTCGGCTGTGGATGTTGTGCGTGTCCTCGCTATCTGCGAGAGAACAAGAATATAATGGTTCAAACTCAATAATAGAATAAAATTGCACGATAGAGAAAGAATGAAGTAAATTTTTTCTAAAACCCTATAGCCTCTGGAAGATAAGTACAAATGTCCCCATACCGATCCTCCAAACTCTACTAATCTTGCTCATGACTCATGAGACCTACGCAACCTAGTGCTCTGATACCAACTTGTCACGATCCGAAATCCCAACCGCGGGGCCATGATAGCGCCTAACATCCACTTGCTAGCCAAGCCAATATTAATACACAACTAATCATTTTAAAACCAATTTGAAAGCAATTTAATAAGAAATAAAGTCGTACAAATCCAAAATAAATATAATAACTCAAAACACTAACTAATCCAATCACGGAATCTGGTGTCACAAGTACATGAGCATTCTAACAGTGCTACAACTAATATCTGAATGAAAATACACAAATTAAACAGTAAACTAGATAAGGAAGGGGACTTCAGTGACTGCAATTGTCGTGCAGCTCTTCCTCGAGTCTCTGTGAAAAGCTGATCCAAGCGAGCCTCCACTAACTGTTGTTGAGACCAATACCAGAATATGTACGAGAAGTGCAGAAGGGTAACATGAGTACAATCGATCTCGGGTACTCTGTAAGTGCCAAGCCTAACCTCGACGAATTAGTGACGAAGCTAAAACAAGACACTCACTATAAACCTGAACTAGTATAAATGAAATAACAACTAATAGAGAAAACAAGTATAACATAAGAACTAGAACCAGAAATATAACAAAGCACCCCAAAACAATATTTATGCTCAACTTTTCAATTCAACACGAATACAGAAACAACAATTAAATGCAGTTAAGTATGTCTTCTGCGTTACGACGCACAACCCGATCCATAATTATTCATAAGTACCATTGCGGCGTGCAACCCAATCCTATACAATACTACCAAGATCCATTGTGGCGTGCAATCCGATCCCACAAAATAATACCAATATCTGTTGCGGTGTACAACCCGATCCTACACAATAACAATATAAATTTACAACTACAACCAACTACGATGTATCTCAAATAAAATTCAATACGAAAATTACATAATTAAAGACATAACGTGGATAAAAGAAGCTATCCAATAACACATGTGGTCATAACATAAGTAAAGACAGTCAATAAATAAAGACATGGCTACATGAAAATAATTAGCAATTAATCCATTTAATAACATGGATTAAATGGAAGAATGGAACAATTGAAAACAATAAATAAATATCTCAATCTGCATGCTTAACCCATGACTACGTATATATACTCGTCACCTTGCATATATGCCATCCCCACACATAAATCAAGTAGCAATTAAACCAATCAAGTGCTAATTTTGTCAAGTCAAGGTTAACCACGATACTTACCTCACTCAAATCAATCAATCAACCACGGCCTTGCCTTTTGACAAGCCTCCATGCCAACCGAATCTAACCAACTATCGATCAAACAATTCATAATAAGCTTTAAAAACTACTCACGAATGAAAAAAAGTTCAATTTTGATCATTTTTGAAAAAGTCAACAAAACTCAACCCCAGGCTCCCTCGGTCAAAATCTGAGATTCAGACAAAAACCTGATTACACATTCACCTCCGAGCCCGATTATGTGATTTGTTTCGCAATCTGACCTAAATTTGATGTCTAAATCTCAATTTTACAACATCCTAAATTCTACACAAACCCCCTAATTTCTACCATGAAAATCCTATATTTGATGTTAAAAACTCATGAAAAGTAATGGGTCATTGATAGAAAATAAATTAGAGTTGCTTACCAATGAATCTAGGAAGAAAGGGTGCTTCAAAATTACCTCTAGAGTGTTTGGAGTTGAGAAATGGTGTAAAATGAGCTAAGTCCCGATTTTCCCTCTTTCACCCAGCTACAGGTATCGCAAATGCGAAACACTAACCGCAAGTGCAAACAGTGCCCCTAGCCTGCTAAAGTCGCAAATGCAAAAACAAAAAAATAAAAATACCGCATTTGCAATACACCTCTTTATCGCAAATGCGATCAAAGATTTGCAATTGCGAACCTGACTAAGTCCCAGTCGCAAAAGCGACCAAACATTCGCAAAGCGATCCAGTGATGTCCGCAAATACGAAGACTGCCATGCCCAGTCCCTTTTCGCAAATGCGAGCTCGACTTCGCCAAAACGGAGTTCACATTTGCGAACAGGTCCTCGCAAATGCAAGACCTAAAGATTAACACCAGAACCTGAAGCACACCAGCTATCTCAAATCATCCAAAACTCATCCGATACACACCTGAAACTCGTTTGAGCCCCTCGGGCTGCAAACTGAGCATGCACATAAGTGTAATAACATCCATACGAACTTGCTCGCTACCTCAAATCATCAAAATAACATCAAATAACAAGAATCGATCCTCAAAACACAAGATTTTCAACTTGAAACTCATTTTTCCAATTTTTCACATAATGCATCGAAATGCGCTCGGGTCACCTCGAACCCCAACCAAACGTGCGTACAAGGCCAAAAATATCATACGAACCTATCAGAATCGTCAAAATACCGATCCAAGGTCGTTTACTAATAATGTTGAACGTAGTGAACTTAAGTCCCATTTTAAGCCTAAAATCACTTTTTCTTCAAATGTTTTATGCAAAAACTTTCTGGAAAACGACACGGATCACGCACGCAAATCAAGAAACATCAAATTGAGCTAATAGAGGTTCGAAACACGAAAATAAAGTTTAGTAATCAAAAGGACCTATCGGATCGTCACACAAATAATATATTATTTAAAACCTCCATAGTACATCAATCAAATCTGCAAACTCAAATTTGGCTTCATGTTCATGGTTGAGTACATGCTCTATTCCTATATAACAGAGCCAGAGACTTTACGACAGTGATTAAATCCAAACCACACTCCATTAGGTAGAAATTTATTATATTTAAACGTAATAACAGGACGATCTGGACCATACACCTTCACGCTCTCTGGTTTCCAGCCATCCGATCCAACCCTCAACAAGTTAAGGTAGCAGATCTCATAAGTACATGGGCCACGTATCTGGAATGTATCCGTAGAGCACCTCTCGAAAATCTTTGACGATGGGTTATCTAGTCTTGGTGCATAGACCTGTATAGAACATTCACATACAATTTTCAGAAATCTCATTTGGTAAAATGGGTTTGGTCTTACATGTTTGGTTCAACTCAAATTAAGAGTTGTTCCAACACCCAAAAAAGAAAGTTAATATTCCGAGTGTTCAGCCTATTCTCTTTAAAAGATTTTGGAGTTCATTTTCAAGTGGTCATCCAATTTCAATTGAAGATGCAGTAATCTACAGCAAGATTTTAAAAAAACAACAAAGAAGAATGGAAGTGGTACTTGATTATTTTCATTCAATTTTCTGAAACGGGTGGATCTAAAATTTAATCTATATTGTCTGTAAGGTTATTCCGGGTAACTTAATTTACTGCCTATTAAGGGGAGAATTGCAGTGATCAAGATTTAAGAAAATGAAGACTGCATATTGCCATTCCCTCAATTGGATTTAACTAAGAGTTTGACCCATCAAGAAGAAGACCCATTACTTTTGAGTATAGATTTGGAATTACAGGGCGTTTACCTCAAAGCCATAAGCATCTCCAAAAGCAATACTGACTCTGTCTCTGGTGTATTTAGGTGAAGAACAGCTTGTTTTGATGGTCAATGTGTATGAGCAGCTCCTTGCAGTAACTGCGCTCTGATTTCTCAAACAAAGACACAGTATTATTAACACGAGATCTTGATGAGATTCAATATGAAATCTTGCTTTCTGTAATCTGTAATTGGATGTAAGCTTTAATTAGTTACCTGATTGGTGTTGATGGTGAAGGATCTGAAAACATGGGGTTTTGTTGGAGTTGAAGCAATTGATCTTGCTTGCGAGAAAGTGAAGAAAGCAGCTGCGATGAGGACTAGGAGCAGCAGGACCGCAGAGTTTCTTCCACCCATTTTTTTATCATTGTTTCATTACTATGTTAGACTTTTAATAACCTCAACAGCTCTTTTGTTTTTTAATATGACTATAATATTTTTTTATGTCGCGCACGCAAATATATGTGACCGACAACTAATAAAGTAATGAGAATATATTGTCCAACGAGAATTTATGATAAACTATTGTCCAATTTATACTATTTATAAATTTAATGCTCAAGTAAGTGAATAAAATGATTGTGATTTTTATTAACTAAATTACTACGAAACTAATAAACAAACAAGAAAATAAGATCGCAAGTAGAGCAAACAAATACTTAGAAAGAATTCAATGAGATGGGGATATTCCAGGGTTATGGGATTTACGTCTCTCCTATTGCGTTCTTCCGGTTGATGTAATCACTTGACTTATCTAATCTGTTGATTAGCATGGTTTATTATACTCGCGAAGTTCTTTAGATGCTTCGCTCACTATTCAAAACCAACCTAAGACTATATGTCTATAAAATCAAAATTGACAAGAAAATATGTATATTTTCTGCAAAAATAACCAAGTAAGGCAACTAGAATATGTTTATCCTAATCGTGAATCTATTCTTCGATGCCCGTATTCAGGAACTTACTCTACTCAATCTTATATGCAATTTATAGTTCATACTTTCGAGTTGAACTATAAATTCGTAGATAGTACTCTATTGTTAACTATATAATAGAATAAGTAAGTGCAAGATTGAATAAACAAATTAATACTATGCAATAGAATAAGTAAGTGCAAGATTGAATAAACAAATTAATATGATAGAATCAAGCAACACAATCAACCGTCTAATTACAATAGTAAAATATGACTCATAACCCCCAGAGTAATGAGGTTATTAGCCACTCATTATAAAGTTAAACAATTACATAAGTGTTGAATAGTTGAAAATACTAAGAAAGATTAAGAAAAAATGAGAATCATTGCTCCCGAGTATTTCGTGCTTGTGTTTTTCTCGCAAAGTGGTGTCTCCCTCTCCTAAATAGGACTAGACGTCTTTTTATACGAGTTGGGGATGTGCAGGGTCAAAATAACCTTGTCCCACACGAAGTAGGAGACTTTCCTTCACCCAGCGCCCAGGGTAGTGCGGAGCGCTAGCCCTAGCGCTGGAAAAGTTTTGCACCTGTAAATTGCGTCCCAGACAGCACGGGGTGCTACACTTTGCCCATTTTTCGTTTTGTTCCCTTTTTGCTTCAATTCGTGCGCTTTCGTCCTACATCGCCTCCGGGTGAGTCCTCCACATAAAAATACCACGAATTAGAATAAATCATTATATTACATATCCAAATTCCATAAAATATGAGTAAAATGCGAGGCGATATGCATATAAATACACATACTTTAAGCCGAACATCAACACCCCACACTTAACTATCAACTATACCCCAACAATGTACATATCAACTATGGAGGGGCAATTCAATTTTTCAACCATATACTCTACCTTTGACTATGGTCGATATCAACAATCAAACATGAACATATGAAATTCACATTCTTCCCGTTTTAAACATGTCCAAGTATAAGCAATTTAATTCAACCAATTCAAACAACCTAACCATAACCATCCTACCTCAAGAGCCGACTGTTACCACTAAGCACCCTCAACTCGCGCACTCACCCAACAAGAGAAGTTACCAACATTATCAATCCGTCATGAGATCATGTTCCCTCACCAACAAAAAAGAGAGTGAATATAAAAATAATCCACACCTTCGAGTATGACCTTGAACATAAATTAAGTACATCACACAATTAAAAAAAATCCGCTCACTCTCACAAAGAAATGCATGTGTATCCCGTGATCATACCATAAGCTTGCCCGTAGTGTACATCTCTACTAATATAAGCTAGCCAAATCTATGAATAATTAGTACTTAATGGATTTTAATGACTAACCCTCATAAGCACTTTAATACACTACACTTGAAAATCGAGCACATATTCTTCTCAACCAATTCACTCGTCACAAACCATACACACATAGCCCTTTTCTTTTAATTAAGAACTTCTACATCCCCACTAGCACGAATTAGTAAGATTAGGAGGTGTGGTTTTTTCTTTATTTTCTTTATTTTTGACTATCAACATTATATATATAATTTTTTGTTTTGCTTTTTCACACACACTCCATACATTAAGGTTCATCGGCCAGTGGCCTTTTTTACAACTTTGGTGCACCTTGTGGGCGCTTTCATGGTTCCACTCGAAATCTACTTTCTAATCTCTCATTTTACTTCATTTAGCGACTAAGTGCCTTCGGAGGTAAAGGTTCAGCAAGCTCAAGTTAAGAACAAAATAGGGATACAACTTGTAATGTGGGTGCCAAAAAAAATGTCTATAAGCTCAAAGGGACTAGCAACGGGAAAATTTTATTTGTAAGCGACACACATTGCGCATGACTCAATTTCTATGATCATAGAAAAATTTCTATGATCAAGCAAAGAACTGCCTACGTCATCTCTATGATCACAAATCCTCATACACACATTGCACATGACTCAATCAAGACGGCTCTGTTCAACTCTCAAGACAAGCAAGCACATATAGTTGAGAAATCTTTAGCAATAATGTACTTGGTGACATACAAGTCAAACAACTAAGAACATGCATCACAGAGTAGGCTATTTATTTTATTTAGGCATCACAATTCAAATCAAATATAACAGGAACACATAGCGCATGCCATAGCCTAATGTACCGGAACCAAACATGTCAACAGGTATCTAGAGCAACTCAGTTTTCTTCCTATCCTACTCCTACAAAATATCCGATTCAGGCTACACCCTTGGAAAAGAACCGGTGCCCAAAGAAAAATCAAGAGATACTACCTAAATATCCTTAAAAAAAAACTTTTTGGTACTTTTAATCAGACCTTAATTCCTCAAGAAAGATGTCCAAGATATCCATCGTCGGAAAAAGTCCGAGCTTTTTCTGATTTTTCTATATTTTCGGTTTTCTCCAATAATTGTCTACTACTACTCTAAACTAGACTATGTCTAACTACGAATTCTAAAAGAAAAATTAATGAAAAAGAAAATATTTTATACCATTACACTTCAGAAAGTAGTTCCCATACCCCACACTTACGTTATGCATAGTCACCGATGCATATAAGAATTCAAAACAGAAGTAATATGGAGAGAAGAACTCCCTGCTACTCGAACCCATTCGAGTCATACTCTGAACCTTCATCCTCAGAATGCCCACCAGCCGAAGCTCCAGGATCATCATTATTTGCTTCAATGGGTTCGAAAGCCATAGGCCCCATGACATCAGCATCTCGATCATCTTCATCCTCCGATCCCTTGTTAGTGTTTTTATCCTCAGATTGGTGAATGTGACTGCCAGGCGCAATCCCCAACATTTCCTTTGAAGCATTGGACAGATCATTGCGTAGCTACATCCGCTCCTCATCAGTCATTCCCATCCTTCTCATCATCAAGTTCAGGGTACCATAGAGATATTTGTTGAAATTCTCTTCCCGCTCATTCCGAGCAGCTGGGCTCAGCTTGAAAGTAGAATCCAACAACAAAGTAATGTCCATCAGTCCCTTCAGAGCCTCTACTACATCATCATAGCCAGGATACTCAGGTACCTCACGAGAGAGCTATACTGTGTCAGTAGGTTACCAAAGAAGAACCTTTTTATCTTCCGCCCAAACCGTGTATGTGCCATCTCCCCCAATTTAATCTCATCCACATTAACTTGTCTCCCAGTCTTAAGAAAGAAGATCAAACACACCCTGGCTCGAGTGCACCTAGTGATGTTCTCCACTGGCATTAGTCTAGCCTGCACAAAATTCTGCCACACCTTGGCAGTTCTGTTGAAGTCAAATCGGAGCATCTCATTATGGGTGTCACCCTTTGTCCTCGTCCACTTAGAATTAAAATCTATGCCACGTAGAGTGTGACGAATGGCACTGTAGCTCGGGCGCTTTACAAACCTTTGCAACCTCATCGGGTTTGGGAAATCAACCCCTAAGAAATTGCATAACGACTCTCTATACAATGGCACTTTCTTCCCTCTGACCCGCGACATAAACCCGTGCTCGTTCCAATTCTCATATAGCTCCCTTACCATGCGCAAGTTCGCATGTCCCGGGTACTCAATGAACTTGCCCATCTTCATACTTTTTAACAGGGCTAGTACATTGAGGCAATTCCTCTCTAAAATGGTCACATTGAACCCCATTTCAGATACATACCGCCCATATGGCTCGAAGGTGCAATACCACTTGATAGCATCCCCACGAACCAAATCCAATTGGGGTTGTGATCCCAAAGATTCCCTCTTTGACCCGTCAGCAACTTGCTTGCATTTTTCTTGTCAAGATGACCCCTTGCCTTGCTTGTGCTCTTTTGGGAGGGGGGGGGGGGGGGGGGGGGGGGGGAGGGGAGTAATAGAGCATTTCCCCACTCCTTTGCCTTTATTAGAACCATCACGAGCCATTGTAACCTACAAAACAATCACTTTGGATATTAGAATTAATCAAGAAGCCCGCCTAAGGTTAAAGTGAAAGTCAAAGATGACCCACACTTAAAACGGAAGGCTCTATGCAACATACTCACCATAGGTGTTCAACAAGTGCACATGTGTTGCACCACTAGACAATGGGTACTCAAGACTTCCCCATGCCACACAATTATATTCCAAGTGTTATTCCATACACAAACAAGTAGTCAACTTATGGACATTACTTAGCCTTAGTGCAAGCAAGCAAGACTTGATCCCCAAACTACAACTAATACAATACACTATCTAATTTTAACAAAAGGATACAATATACATTACACATGATACAAGGTGTGGGTAGTGTATTATGTTATGGTAGTCATTGAAAACAAGCTTTGGGTTATGTAAAACCACCCCCAAACACCCCACACTTAGCCCAAAATTATATACAACACACCTGACTACTCAGACTTCATCGATGCACAATTTATTCTTTCAAGCATTTTATCAAACAAATGGTGGGCATCAAGTGTGTGCACTCAATTCAACAATGGTGGAACATTTAGACCCTCCAAAATTTTGAATGAAGTAAAGGGAATTGTAGTTTACTACTCAGTATAACACATTTACAACCAATTTCAACAACCAATTTCGTTTTATTTCATACCAACAACTAGCCACCATGTACTAAATTTCTAGAAGAACATTGGGGGAGAGTAGTGATAGGGGTCATTTGGGATGGGGATTGCGGTTAACACTACAAAACAAACAAAAGGGAGAGGGAGAAGAAGAAACATACATGTGTAGTGTAGGAGAGAAAGAACAACCAGCGGGGGAGAGGGAGCATCGCCAGTGTGGGATATTTGGTAGAGAGCGGAGAGAAAGAAGAGAGATGGGGGAATTAAGGTGTTAGAGTTAGTTTAATTAGAGTTGTAAATGGGTGTGGGTTATGGGTATGGGTTATAAGGTGAGTGCAAATGGGTATCCGGGTCGGGTCAAGGGTAAATGGGTTAACTTATAAAGTAAAACGAAATAAAAAAAAAGAAAGAAAACTTACCTGGCTCCCCCAGCCCAGCGCGTCGCGCTAGCCCTGGCGACATACACAAAAACTCTAGTCTACTCTAACTAAAAAGACAAAAACTAAGCTATGAAAGCAATACAAATT